>CAJVQA010007858.1:0-13450 GCA_910591915.1 Cetraspora pellucida | reverse complement strand
TGAGAGAATAGGATTAGAAGAAAATATGGTGCTTAGTCTGTTTGTAAGAATTTTGGTATATAGTTTGCAAATATGTTCGACAAGACTAATAGGTCAAGTAAAATTAAGATTATCATCAAAAAAGTTACATTTGGAAATAGGATAAATTCTGCTATGTTTCTATTGTTTAGGAATTCTGTTTTAGAGAAGGCAACAGTTAAAAAGACTGATAATGGCAGAAGTGCATTCAGGTCTGATATGTTTGAGCATTTCATAACTAATGCCTGTAGGACCACAGGCTTTATTGTTAGAAAGCTAAGAAAGAGTTAGAGAGAATTCTTCATTTGTAATAGGGGAGTTTAGAGATTGGTACCAAGTTGGATTGATATAAGAGAGTGGGAGATAATGTTGTTGCTAAAATTTATTAAAAAGAGTTTGATTAATAGGTCTAAATGCAGTTTAGTTATGAAAATGTAATTGAACATGCTGTTTAATGAGTGATGGGTCAGTTATAAGCTCATTAGGCAATTTTATATTAGAGAAATAAACAGGTTGATGATAGTGGTTAAGGATGCTATTGATAGCTTGTATAGAATGTGATGTAAAAGTAACACATCTTTAGTCAGTGGCTTTGTTAATTTGTTGTCGAAGTAGAAGAAAGTTTTCAAGATGATGAGCATGAAAAGTTGTTTCCAAATAGAGTGAGCATGTTGAAGCCATGGTTGAGTATATGATAAGTTGGTGGAGTTAAGTAATTGAAGGTCACATTGCAACTGTTTGTTAATTTGGAAGATATTTTGATTGATGTTAGAGATGTTAGAGTATTGTGTGAGTTTTTTAATAAATTTAATAGTATGACCAAGTTTTTTAAGAGATAAATGTAACAGGATACTGTGAGGTAAATATTAATGATTATAGCTATGTTTATATGAGACTTTATTAGGAATAGTGTGAGTAGCAGTGTAGATAATTAAGCATTGAATTTTGTGCCAAGTTGTTTCAATGCTTTCATCAGTTGCTCTATTAGTAGAAGTTTGATACAAGACATCTTCTACTTGTACTGTTCTTGTTTAATCTTGCAGAACTGCTTTGGTTTTTCTTTTCTTTAGGTTTCTATATCAGCATTTCTGTTTTCTAACCATTTTTCTATATTTTATATTTGGGAGTCTAAACCTATCTTACTATATCTTTTATTTGGCTTTTCTTGCATTATGTTTCTGATTCTTGATATCTTTTGTTATTTGCTATCTATTTTTAAACTTACTTGTTTTTTCTCTTGATTCATCTCTTTCTTATTTTTTCCTTCTTCTAGGATTTTCCTACTTTATTCAGTAGTTATTGTACCATATTGGTATTGTTTGAGCAAAAGTGATTATTGCAAACTTGTTTTGATTTTTATTTCTGTTATATAGGATGTATACTGCTTTTATATTTTTGTTTTTTAGGCATTATAACAGAAGCACTTCTAAGACTCTTTTTGGGATGTTTAACAATTTAGCTATATACTGTTCTTGCTTGTTTCTTTGGCTATAATCTTCATCCCTAATTGTTATACATGCTAGTTTGTTGTTGCCAAGTGGCAATACCTATGAAATTTTTTTTTTCTTTAAGCTTGTTACTATCACTGCCAATGCCTTGTATGATGATCTCTTAACTTGTATAATATTCAAGTTTTTGAATTTTTTGCATATATATTTAATCTCTTTTTCATTAATATTTGGTAATAGATTTCATATAGTTAACTATTTTTTCTTTTGCAATTTCTTTTCTTTGTTTTCACCATTTTTTATTACAATGCTTTTCTTTATAGCATCTTTTTTTTCTTTTTCTTGTTTCTTTATTTCTCTTGTTCTTCTTAGTTATTTATTCTTTCTTGTTTGTTTTATATCTTTTTCTTCTTTTTTTTTAGTATTATGTTTCTCTTGCTGCTCTGTTTCTTGACTTTTACTCTTATTTTCTTCTAGAATAAGTTTAAGCCATTCATTATCTTTTTTCCTGATTCTGTCTATTGCTACATCTTTGCTATATTCACAATCAAAATCTACTTCTATCTAATTGTTTTCATTTTTGAATACTTCTTTGATTGTTTTAATATAAAAGTTATTTCTAGGATCTACTGGACATATTTTATTCTTTTTTCTTTGAATTCATCTAGTAAAGTATAAGTTGGCATATTTGTCTTAAAGAATTTGTTCTTGTTACATATTTTGTCTTCTAAAGACCATTAACTATGTTTAATTGTATTTGCAGAAAATAAGATGCTGGTTTCTTCTTCTGTTGATTCTTCTTCTTGTTCTTTTAATTCCATGTTTGTGCTCTCTATTTTCCTTTATTTCTTGTATCTATAATATTTTTTAGCATTTCAAATTCATTGGCCATTTGACTTGTTTAGTAATGTGATATAGTGATGCTAAGACCTTTTATTTATTTTTCTAATATTCCTAGTCCTTGTTCATCATTTGTTCTTCTTTTTTTTTAATATGTTAGTTCTTTGTTTATGTTTGTATTGTATTTAAAAGAGTCTGAATTAAAGCTTATTGACTTAAGCTTTTTTGCCTACTTATTGATTATCTTTTCTTTGAGCTAGCTTGTTTTTGCTACTCTTAATATTTCTAGTATTTGATTATATATTAATATATTATGAGGTGTAATATGTTTTGAGTCATATATTGCTAATTCTTTAGCAATATGTTCTATATTACTTGGGTTCTGTATAGGAGTTTTGAGAACTTGGTTCAGAATTCTATGGTCTACATGTCTTCAATTTCTATTTTCTATTCCTCTAATATAAGATATAATATTTGCATTGCAATTTTCATTTATTGTTTTATATTCTAAAGATTGAATTGAGAGCTTTCTTTTTAGACTAATCAGTATCTAGAATTAAATTTTAAAATATTTGTTAGTATATTGTTAGTAATACATTACTGGTTCTATAATAATGCTTGCTATTTTCTAATTAGATACAAAACTTGTTTGTTTGTTGTTGTTTGTTGTTATTACAGTTATCATGTGTTTTGTTTTCTGTTTTTTAGGATAATGCCAATTTCCAAAAATTTTCATTTTTTTTGTTAAAAATATTGCTGTTTCTTATTAATATCTTAGTACAGCTTCCTTTGTCTTTTAACCTCTACTATATTATATATCTTTTCTTCTGATATAGCTTTTTTGTTAGTTGCCTAAAGGGTGTTTGCTAGTCTGTTTTCTTGTTATTTTGTATTTTGTTTTTCTTTGTTTTGAAATCAAGGATCAGTAAAAAAAGAATTGTGATTATAAATATATTTATTATATAGCTAAAATATTTTAATTATATATTAAACATATTTAAAATATATAATAATTATATAGTTACTAATAATTGTAATAGATTTATAATATATTTATAATATATTTATAATATTTAAATATGTATAAACTATAAATCAGTATATATATGTATAGTAAAGTTTCTAGAAACAGTAATAAGAACTAATAAGATAACAGTGAGCTTAGACTTAAATAGGCAAAACTAGTATCTTGTTTAGACTTGAAATATATGCAATATATTGTTATTTAAAATTTGGGCTTATTTGATATCTATAGAGCATTGTAAGGTACTCAGGTTAATAACTAAGTCATTTATAAAAAAATAAAGTTCTAATAATTGTGCATTGTAGTTAGCAATTTGTTAAAAATTGTCTGTTAAAATACTAGGTTTAAATATAGTTAAAATTAAGTATATTGTAATGTTAATATTAAAAGAATTAGAAATTTGAATAGAATATGAAATTGCAATAGAGTATATAAGATCAAGGTAATTGGCATTGATATTAAAAGTTTTGTTATATGTATTAACTTAGCTAAAAAATCTAAAAGAGAGATTAATCGGAATATTAATTATATATTTATTGGCAATTGTATGAAAGTTAAAAGAGTAACCTGAATATGCTTGTGATTGAATAGGTAAAAGTGAATATAGATGAGTAAATTGTTGTTCTATATAGCATTGCTATTAAGTAATAAGAATAGTTTCTAAAAAAAAAAGTTGTTTTTTAACTTTGCCAGTAATAATTTAATTATCAAATACTGTAATAAGTCATAGTTTTTTCTATAAAGAAAAGTGTTTAGTTGAATAACTATAGTAGTTTGTGTTAGATAAATATAAATGTTAATAGAAAGTACAATTGTATAAATGGTTTGTAATTTGATCTTCTAAATAATTAAACCAAAGTGATTGTTTGCCTTTAGAAATTTTCTTTATGTATATAGATATGTTTCTAGTCTAAAAAAATGAATTGTTAAATGTAGTTAGTTAATCTAAGTAAAGAATACAATGGTATTTAAGTTTTTTTTAAAAAATTGAGTATTTTGAATATAATAAAAATAGTGATTCAACAAAATAGATCTTTTTTAAATAGTATATATGATATTGTATAATAGGTTAGATGCAAATATAATATCAAGGTGTTTTATACTATAATCTGAGTTCAGATCAACTCTCTTTGATGATCACTTGTACCAAATTTTACATTAACAAAAACAGAAAACTTATTAGAGAAAGCAAAAGAGGCTACTATATAAATAACAGTTTTTATAAAGGTCAAAGTGGTTCTTCTATATTGGACTCCTGTATATATTTAGCAAGCAAACTAAAAGCACATATATACAAAATAACTGGCAGGAGGCATCCTTGTATAACAAATTTTAGTAGAAGTTTTGGCTTCTGTTAATGAAGTTAAAATAGTAGGCCTTATAGAAGAACAATAAGCAAGTTTTTAACACATTCACTAGAAATTCAAGGATACTTGCTAACTGAATACTACTACCATATTCCTTGCTTGGTTTTTTGATGAAAGTTTTTACAAGAAGTGGAAATTTAGCATACTCCCTATGAAAGATCTACAGAAATCATCTATTTTGGGAATAGGAGAATTATCTCTTGTCTTAAACTAGGAGTAGCTCTAATCAAGTGAAAAGGTCGGCTATTCTACTGGTGAAGAAGAAATTAAACACTGACATCTTTATTATTGAATGATATTTACATATAGTATAGACCTATTTCTAGAATAGAGACTAGGAGTAGCAGTACTATATAATTTTTACAATTTGCTCTGGCTGGGGCTTCAGCCCTCTTTTTGTTTTTTCTTTTTCTTACTATTATGTGTTTGTTTTGTTGTTTTGTTTTGATTTGGGTTTTGTTTGTTTACTTTTGGTTTTTTAGTTGTTTTCATATTTGTATTCAATTTTATAATATCTCTCTTTTTTTGGCCCTTTGAGAAGAAGGAAAAATTTAAAGAAAGGATTGAAGACAGTTAATGCTTGTTCTAGAAAAGAGGAATCCTTTCTGATACAGCTTTAAGTAGCCAGATAAGCAGTCTACTTCTGACTAAAGTAATGCAGCAGGTTGCACTTAGGTACCAATAAGGTGGCCAGGTGATGCTGAACTTAGTTATTGGGAAAATTCTATATAGTTATTATATATAGTTACAAGAATCTTAATAAAGTACTAGCATGACTGCTTAAGAGCAAAAAAATAAAAATATTAAGATGTTTAAAAAATTAAATAATTTTAAAGTTAACAGTATGTTTGTTAGACCTATTAATAATAGAATTGTTATATATCAGAATACTAGTAGATAACTACAAGTTGTTTTGAAGTTGTTTTTTTTTTTTTAAATATTAAGATAAGTACTTGTGACCTAGGATTTTATTGATAGTACATTCAGCTAATGGTTACATTACAACTACAGGGGGCAACCATGGAAAGAGTATACAACTAGCCACTCATACAACTTTAGTTATTGTCTAATTTAAGTAGTCCACCTAAAGGTTCTACACTAGCTGCCATACCTGGAACCTGCTTGTAGGTTTTCTATTTAACTACTCTGTTTCTGTATCCACTTATCTACCTACACTTACCAAAATGCCCCAGTTGATACCATTTCAAATATGCCATGGTCACTAAGTTTTTAAAATAGTTCACTCACATAGGAAACCTTTGACCTTGTACTAAACCTTCTAGAATCTTCTGTATTCCATTCTTATAGCTGACCTAGTATCACTATGGCCAAGACCAATACTGATGGTCAGAGCATACCATTAAACCGCTATGCCCTTGTAGAGTTCACCCCAACCTTGGTACTGACTTCACAACATATCCTTACTACTTTGGTATTCAATTCAAGTTCTACCAAACTGCCATTCCAGATAGCCTGAAAAGATAGATCGAAACTATACACTTCTGGTTTACATCTTTGCTGGCATATGCTCTTTTTCTCTAAAACTTGAAAATTCCGGTAGCCTGGTTGGTTCATCTGGTCCCTCTTCAAAGACCAGCACATTTGCCTAGTTTCACAAGTTCCAGCTTCGTTTCATAAGTCTAGTCTTTATAGTAGCATTGTTGAAGGTTCAGGTTACCTCTCTACTTGGGTCTTCCAAGTAGGCTTCCATCTTCATACCTGGTTCCCTTGATTTACATAGCCTAAGGACTTATCTTGAGTTCACACTGCCTGGTACCGGTTTGTGTTCCTTTGTACAACATTGTATAAGTGCCTTAAACCTTTCAGTTATGCTGGTATAACACAAGTTACAGGTATCTTATCTCAACTAATCACAGAAGACAGTTAGCCATAACACAGAAAGAATTGCAAATTTTCACCATTACTGGGATTTGAACTCTAGACCTGCCACTTGAGGGTTGACAACCTATCCACTTCACTAGATTGCCACACCCTCTGTTTTGAAGTTGTTAAAGCCTAATGTAAATACACTCCTCTGACAAAGGTCATCGGAATTTTATAATTACAAATTGATAATCATTTTTTTTACAAGTTTTTCAACTGAAATTTCTCAACAATCCATTTAATAATTTGGATCAATTTTTTTTTATTTAATAGTAAAATAAAAAAACTATTATTTACAGGTATTAATACCATATAGGGCATCCATTAGCTTTGATTACAGCAGAAACACAACTGGGCATACTTTCAACAAGATTTTTAAAAATCGAACTATTAAGATTAAACCATTCCTCCTGCAGCAAATTGAATAGTTCTGACTTGCTGCTTGGCAGAGGAATATGCTTATGAATCTGATACTCCAATTCATCTCAAATATGTTCAATGAGATTGAGATCGGGGCTGCATGAAGGCCAGGAAAGTTGATCGATATCATTTTCTTCAAGCCAATCTGTGGTAAAAGTTGAAGTATGAATTCTTGCATTATCATCTTGAAATAAATAGTTTTTTTTACCAACAATGTTTTCTAAACCTCTTAAAAAAGTTAACAAGCAATCATGAAAAACCTCAGTATAATCTTTTGAATTCATCTTACCAAAAACACGAACTAAAGGTTCAGGGCCATAATAACTAAAACATCCCCAATCCATTACATCCTGTCTTCCCAACCTAAATGTAGGAACCAAACAATTTATATTATATTTTTTTTTTGGTTTCCTTCAAACATATATATGACCATTCTCTTCAAACACTTCAAACCATGATTCATTACTCCAAACAACATTTCTCTACCTTTTATTCCAATGTTCTCGTTCTTCAGCCCACTTTAAACAACTCAAGTGAGCAGCTTCATCCATGAATGGTTTTCTCTTTCCAACCCAGCCAAAAAACCCTTTTTTATAAAGGTAACATTGTATCGTACGTGTAGAACCTCAACGGATATTGATTCTACAAATTTATTTGTCAAAACGTTCAAACTAGTCTTTCTATTCTCTTCTAAAAGGCATATAAGGTGGTGAGAATCACATTCAGTTATTTTAGAGGCCATTTCAGGGTGAGGAGGAGGTTTCAACTCTTCTTTTTTTTTGTAAAAGGAAACAACATTATAGACGGTGCTCTTTGGTAAATCTAAGATTTGTATAATCTTTGCTGGCTGCACATTACTTCTTTAAGCACTGACAATTTGGGCATATTGATTCTCAGTAAGTTGTTGCCTTTGTTTCATGATAAAAAAAAAAAATCTCCCCCCAAAAAAAAATAGATCAAATAGACTGGCTTCTGGTGCAACTGTAAAAAAAAAATTGTATATTTATAGTAAGAGATTTGTTTTCAAAAAAATTATTGTATAATATGAATCATAACTGTCGATTGTACATAATTTTGAAAATTCTGATAATTTTTGTCAAAGGAGTGTACTTATTCCTAATAAATTAGAAGAATTAAGTCTCTTAGTAAACTTTGTAATATGCTGTTGTAGTTGAATATCTTATTTTTTTATTTTTTTTTTTATTAAGGTGACCTCTTTGGGCTTTTGACTTTTATTAATCATTTATTGGTATTGTAGTTCAATAAAACACTATAGGAGAGCATACAATTGGCTACATGTGTAACTTTTTTATATTACCTATTTAAGGAGTCCACCCGAAGGTTTTCTATTAATTGTATACCTAACACCCCTGCTTGGATGTTCCATTTTAAACTCTCTGAACCTGTAACCTGTATTAACATTACTGGTTATCTCAGATGCACCAGATCATCATCCTCAACCTTAGAACTAATTTATTCTTGAGGTAAACCCTCTAGAGCCTTCTGTACCCATTTTTACAGCTAACCTAGGTATCACTATAGCAGAACCAACACTTGTGGTCAGGGCTAACCATTAAACTGCTATGCCCTTGTAGAGTTCACTTAGACCCTAGCATTTACTTCACAGCATAACCCCAGTACTCTAGTATATCTCTGCCTTTTGTCTAGCCTTTTTACCAAACTTCCAATCCAGATAGCCCATGTAGAACTATGACCAGTCCATCAGTATATCAGGTCAGCCCAATATCCTTTTCCTTCAGTTTGTTCTGGCAGCCTGGTTGGTGGCAGTATTGTCACATGGACAATCTTGAACATAGTACTTGGACAATCTTGGACATTTAGACAAAAAATAAACTTAATTTACTCAAAATTTTATTATGATAACTTGTTTTAGTCTTCTAATTAAAGTTGTAGAACATTAGACAGAATATATAATTATCAATATTTTATAAAAATATTTTAAATAATTAAGGCTAAAATTAATATTTCAGATCTTGGACATTTTCAAAAAATGGTTGGACAGCCAAAATGTACAACACTGGTTGGTGATACCTCCGAGCCTCCCAACCTAGAGGTTCTTGCCTGTACAGCTACTACGACCAGGTATTATGACCTTGGTATTCATTTCTCCAAGCTAGCTTTTACAGTAGGGCTATTAAAAATTCAGTTATCTCTTTACTCGGGTCTTCCCAAATGGACTTCTTGTTATCTAATTTCAACAAATTTACATGGCCACAAGGACTTATCTAGTGTTTGCACTGCCTGATTTGTCAGTTTGCATTCCTCCGTATAATGCCATACTTACACAGATGCTCTATAACCTGCCAGTCATGCTGGTGCAACTGCCATTACAAGTATCCTAATCCAATCATTAGTAACAGTTAACATAATACAAATATTACATAAGTGATTATCCAAATTTTCATTGTCGATGGGATTTGAACACCCAACCTATTACTTGAAAAGTTGACAAACTGACCACTTCAAGTTGAATATCTTATATATTACGAATATTGTATAATTGAAAGTAAAATAATATGCTAATAAGAATGTGCATCTAAGTTTGGCTTTGCTTTTTATAAGTTTTATATAAGTTGTAAAAATTTTGTTATATATATATTGGTTAAAAACAATGTTATAAAAACAGTATTCAATTGTGAAAATAATAATAGTGTTGATAATATAACATGCATATGTATTAGTAATTTATTTAGTATTTGCAATTTTGACAAGATGTAATAATTCTGCAATGATAAGTTTGTTTGTTTGGCTTGTTTGTTATTAAGTATAAACCAGTATTTAAGAAATTTGAATGGTTCATTTGGTAGATGAAGATTAAAAGAATGGTTGTTGGATATAATAAAAGTATAGTTAGTTTGTTTGTTATTAGTTATAAATACAGATTTGAAGGAGTTAATTTGTATATTAGCCATGTTAAAGAATGATTCAGCTGCAGAAAGGATTTGTAATAGTTCTTGTTGTAATGATGCAATCTAAAGAGTATTATTCATGTAGGCAAGAACTAAGCAGTATAAGCTAAGCTTATTATATGTTTAATGTTTTAGATTAGTAAGCCAATAGACTTGTATAATATAGTCTTTGAAGTTGTTATAAATGTATAAGATAAGTGGGTCATAATAAATTCTTTACAAGAGAGAAATGAGGTTTTATTCTAATCAATGCTATTATATACAAGATATGATGAAGTAAGTTCAAGATTTGTAATAACTTGGTTTTTTTAATCATAAAGGATATTAATAATAGCATTTATTATAAAGTTAAAGAGGACAAGGCATTGTAAAAATTTTTGAAGAAGAGTAAGATTAACTAAGTCATATGCTTTACTTATATCTTAAGATAAAAGTCAAATTGGTTCATTGTTGCATAATGCATCTTTGATAAAGTTATTAAATATGTAAATTGGTATAAATATGCTGTTATTAAATAAAGCAACATAATTGTATAATGAAAGTATAGGATGTTAAAAAAATACAGTACTGATTCTAATAGTAATAATTTTTGTATAAACTTTTCAAATATGTTTGATAAGACTAATAAGATAAGTAAGGCTTAAGTTGCTATTAAATATATTATATTTTAAAATTAGATAAATTTTACTATATTTTTATTATTTGAAAATTTGATTTAAATTAAAGCAATAATTAAATAGAGCTTTAACAGCTTTAATACAGATAGTACTTGTATGTTTAAGCATTTTATAGCTAATGCCTGTAGGTCCACAAGCTTTTTCATTTAGAAGTTGTGACAAGGTTTGAAGAACTTCATCTTCTGTAATAGAAGAGTTAAGAGAGTTGTACTATTAGGTGTTAATATATAATTATAGTTAATAATATGTATGCCAGAAGCTATCAAACAATGCTTGGTCAATTGATCAATATGCAGTCCAGTTATGGAAGTAAGATTGTATATGCTGTTTTATAAGTTTGGAATTTGTAATAAGTTGGTCAGAGAGTTTACTATTAGAGAAGTAAATAAAAGCTTTGTATTAGTTAAAAATACTGTTAATAGCTTGTTTAGAATGTGTTGAAAGTATTTCATATCTTTTTACAGTTGCTTGTTAGATTTGTTGATGAAGTAGTAATGAGTTTTTTATATGACAAGCAGATATAGTTGTTTTCAGATATTTTGTGCATATTGGATCCATGTATGAATTTGAAAGTGTTCATCTAAATTAAGAGTTTGAAGGTCACTATAGAATCTGTTATTAATAATCTTAATTTTAAAGTTTATTATATTTATGTTAAATTTATTGTAAATATTTTTGACAATTTTTATTAAATGTTCAAGCACTTTAAGTAATATGTAAAGTAAAATAAAGTAAGAGAAATATTGATGATTGTAGCTATGTTTGTATATTTTTTTGTTAGCAATAAAGTATATTGCAGTATTAATTATTGAATATTCAATTTTATGCCAGGTGGTTTTAATGCTTTCATTAGTATTACTATTAAGTGGTGTATTGTAAAGGTTGAGATTATGGAAGAGGAGATCAGAGAATTCTGTTCATTTATTAGTTAATATAGCTTTATAGTTAAAGATTCTATAGCTAATACCAGTATAATGATGTGGAGGTTTGATATATGCATTAGTAAAAGTTCAGATAAATATGAGAATAGAGTAGTCACTAAGTGTTAAGATATTGCTATCATCAAGTTTATATGAGAGAAAGAATTGAATATTGAATGAATCAGTTCAAATATAGTTGATACAGCTATAACTAGTATTATTTAACTATGTAAAATGCTTGTTATCAACATGTGTATTAAGATCAAACATATTAAAATAATGTAAATAATTAATAAGCTTAAATTTAGATAATAAGCTACAAACATCATCATGTGTATTAAAGTCTCCAAATATTATTGAATAAAGATTGTATTGAAAAGCTTGTTGAATTCATGTAATAACAGTATTTTGTGTATTGTTGTGTTTTTATATATCAGTTGAGAAGAGATAGACAGCTATAATTCAAAGTTTAATTTCACTTTTAATTTTTTTTTTTTGGTATTAAGGTGAGGCCTTGCTCATATCTTTATTAGTAATTTTAGTTGTACATATTAATATACTATATACTAAGATATACTAAGATTGTAAACTACAAAATAAAAATTACATGCAAGAATTAAAGCTCAGACAGTTTTATCTGCGACCTAAACCAACAATTTCACTTTTAAAAAAGAGATCTAAAGCAATTGCTTTACCAAAATATGTTTGGCAGTTGTATATATGTGGTTGTAAGTGCTTTTGAATTATAATAGTAGCACCTTCTGTTAAGCTTTCTGAGTTGGTCTAGAAGTAAATGAATAGGTTATTATTATAAAATTGAAGATTAGTGCTGTTAGTAATTTTGGTTTCAGTAATACAAGAGACATGAATATTATTGTGAAGACAATAATTTTGCCAAGCTTTTCTTTTAGTTACTGAATTATAACCTCTAATATTGTGTGTACAAATGTTTAAATGAAGATTACATAAAGGTTATATAAATATAGATGATTGTGATGTAGTATAACTGTTAAGAAATAAGTCAGATAGAATAGAAGTAGGACTAAAGAGATTTGATTTAAGAGAAAGGTTATAAAAGATAGGAAGAAGATAAGAATAAATGACAGTATGATTAGGTAGGAAAGAGTTATTTGAAAGATATATATGAGTTTTATAATAGGTGTTACTAACAGAAAAAGTAATGCTAAAAACAGTATTATTGTAGTTATATTTGTCAATGTATTGTATGAAAGATTGAATAGTTTGGCCATAAGGAAGAAGTAGTAAGTTGTAATAAAAAAAAAATTTGTTAAAACATATATGAAGATTATAGAGGCTTAAAGATGTTAAAAATAATCTTTTGAGGTTGTTTTCTACAGAGTTGATCACTGTATGCTCAGCTTTCACAGTTGTGCAAAGTACCATAGTTTGCCCTATATATTGGGTTTGATTATTATAATCTTGGCCTTTCACATATATGAGAATAATAAGTTAATAATTATAAGAACAATAGATAAAGAAGTTTGATTCTGTATAAAGCTTTTTCTAAAAGAGCAATATTAATAGAATTATAAGATTTGCTTATGTTTTGCAATAAAAACCAAAATGGTTTTTTGTTACATGAAGCATTTTAATAAATTTATTAAATAAAAAAACTCTTTCCTGAAAATCACAAAAAATATAAATAAAATAAACAAAAGAAAAACTGAGCAAATTTAAGTAAATAAACTACTAGAACGACAAAGAAAATAACAAAACCAGACTGCAGCACTACTAGACAGACAAGATAAAGTGCAAAAGGAATACAACAACAACTAAAAACATAACAGCCGAGCAACAGGCCCTTGGGCCAACATACAAATTTACATTCAAGGCAGCAAAGCAAATCCAAATAGAAAGCTATAATACTAGAAGTAAGGCCAGTAGCAACAACAGGAAAACAA
>CAJVQA010007857.1:0-13451 GCA_910591915.1 Cetraspora pellucida | reverse complement strand
TAAAAAGCAACTTAGACAATCAAACATTATGTATCTTGAACAACTCTGTACTGCAGATAATAGCACTTTACTTGATTAAAAACATTTCTCACCAAGATTATTATACCTACCTAAAGGCAGAAAACCCTTCTGATTTTCTTACTTAGAAGATACAATTTTAGCACACTCTTATTATCAAAATATTTTACCACATTATCAATCACCAGACCACAACCTATATGCTTATCATACTATTAACACATTCAAAAAACTTACTAAATCTAAACTCTGGTTACTCTCTTACCACAATAATGAAATTATTATTGAGAAAATATGAAAATATTTTCCATCATATAACTACTACTCTATTACACATTGGACCTCTTATATTGACTTAAACCATACAAGATTTTACCCTTTACCTCCTGTCAGCTACAAACAATATACAGGATGCCATCTTAATTCTTACAGAATTAACCAAACCTGTACTGTTGAAGTCTCTGCAATTATTTCTGCACAATTTCTTGGCAGAACTAACTCAAAACACCAACTTAACCTCAATGCCAATTACTTGAACCTTATCTGCTTCACAGCTGTTAAGCATCCAACTCACATCTCTTCTTTATCTAACATTCCTATTACCAACTTTATCACCTCTAAATCTTCACTCCAAGCGAATCCACTAACAAACTAATATTCATTTCACATCACAATCTCTCTTACTAGCAACTATCTTTATATACTGATTGTTTTGTAATTGATATTAGTACTGACCAATGCACAATGGGCATTGGTTGGATCCAAGTTGATAATAATAACCAAACTAGATAGCTGCATGACATTCTTATGCAAAACCAGGAATAGAATATTTAAACAAAATAGAGATTAAATTTAATAAAGACTAGCATTTATAATATCTCATTTTATTAGTCAAGGATTTTAAGGTTTGTTGAAGAAATTAAATTTATGTAGAATTTTGTTCTTTAGCTAATCTTAAATCCTTGACTAAAAAACTTGGTATTAGGCAAGAATTACTTAATAACTTATTATAGTAATATTAAACTTTTTAGTAATATTATTAAGAATTAGTAAAAAGCAATAGTATCGTAAAGGTATATATATAGTTAAGTTAAATTGATTAGTAGGATGGTAAAAGTGGCATAATAATGTGGATTGTAATGGTCAAATTTTGTTGAATAAAAAATTTATGACTATAACTATAGTGATAGAAGTATGCAGGATAGTGCTGCTTACTTTATCAACATCATATAGAGTTAAGTTTAGCTTTTTATTAGTTGCATGCATATATTTTTAGTAAATTGTTATTTGGTGTGATGTCAGCTAAGTAAGCTTTTGGTGAAATGATTGTCGAAGTATTCATGTAGGATATAGAAATGTTTTGAAGATGAGAATAAATGTGATATATATAATATAACTTATTAAAATAAGCATAACCTTGAATTTGCTTATATTGGTTATGTTATCATTGTTATTAGATGGTAAATATGGTGCTATTTTTAAGTTTTTGTGTATTGGTGTTCCATTATTTGAGTTCAATTGTAAAAACGAATATCACAATATCATGTGATTAATGTAAAAAAATAGAATCGCAGTATTGGTATTGGAATTAAATTTGAATTAATAATGATATTGATCAAAGTTTAATTAATTGTTGTGTTTTAAGATAAAAAGGGTTTTTGATTACTAATGACAACTTTCTTCCTCTTTTTTACTTTTTACAGAAAGCGAAAAATATAATGTGATAAAGTCACGAAGACAATGGAATTTTCTAATAATTTTATTTAGAATGAAATTATTATTTAAAAGGAACAATTACTAGAGCTAATATTTATATTCGAATTTTAATAGCTAAAGCTTAACTGAGTTATTATATATTACAGAAGAAAAGTATTCCTTTATATTTAATTTTATATATAATAGAATTTGTAGGAATTATAATTATTATTAATAATCTAATCATTCTTTGAATTATCGTTTTTCTCATTTTCTATTAATACCTATAATTTATAGAATATCATGAATTTCACGACTTTAAAGATCTTGTAATACTCACATTAAAAATAGCATAAATGGTGAAAATAGTGTAAGTATGATTACAGTTTTGGTAATATTATTTGTTAATTAAAAAGTGATATAATTTGAATTAATTAATTTTTGATCACATTGATTTAAAGATAATAAAGATAAAAAATTACAAAAATTATTATGTGGGTTATTTATTAAAAGTTTAATATAATTATGTTAACAAGAATAGACAATACTATTATATTAAAAAATAAAAAAGCATAAATGAATTATAGAAGGTAAAATACATTAAACTAAAAAAGAACTTAATAGTCTATTTGATGCTTAAAAATAAAAAAAGTTGATTTTTAAATATCTGACCACTCTTTTAATTGATTAGTTCTCTGTATGCATTTATCAAGTTTATTAAATTCAGCACAAAGTGCAGGTGAAATCCATATATCTAATACAAATTCATTAAATGGCTGTAGAATCAATAAATTATCTAATCTTTGGATATGAGAAAGATTATATATAGACCATTGCTTGTATTACTGCCTATAAGATTAACAATCACTTTGTGAAGAGTTCTTTCTTGGCATTTATAGTCAGTGAACACAAATGCAAGAGTTAAAAGAAGCTGAAATTGTTGAAACCTTCTTTGAATTTTTGACCCATCACATTTCCAAATAGTTTGTACACAGGCATGTTTAACAGGGTATATAGGTACATGATTGGGTTGAAGGTCTTGATAAGAACCTGGTGCTCTATCTATTAGTTTGACAATGACATATTTTGGTGGACTTTTTAATATTACCTTATTTTTATCACAAGGCAAAGGATCAATTGAGTCTTTATCATATACAATTTTTTGAAGAATTCCTTGTAAACCATTTGCCAAGTTATCATTTGCACAAATATTGATAGTTATAACAACTTTTATATTAATAGATAAAGGTAATATACCACAACGTGTATTGTCTTTTGTATCATATGTTGATAAAAATTTTAGACGAGTATTCCTTGTATAAACAGTTCAGTTATAAGAATCACATGCACAAGAATAAATAAGCGGTTGGTTATTATAATAATCATGCTCTCTTGTGGCATCAAAATTAAGTTGGACATAAAGGTCATTTCTTGTTATAAGAAAGATAGCATTTCTACAATCTGCTGAATTAATTTGATCATCACTAAGAATTTTTGATCATAAAACAGATTTTTGCTCTTCAACAAGATTCTCTTTATGCATACTTTTTAGAATGGTAGCATAGAAGGGATCATCAAATTAACACATTTGTTTTTTCAGGTAAATCACATGTTTAACATTCAACCAAAGGTTTCTTCCAGTAGTATTAGTAACAGATCAGGTGCCAATTGATAAAGGATTAACATTACGTTTTCTTTTTTTAGATTTAGATGAATCCTGGATACTAGAGGTAGTAGTAGACATGGTAGTTTGGGGATTACATGATGAAAGACAGGTAATCTTATCTGGCATATATAAGTCAGAATCTAATACAAGTGGTAATTGCATAAAATCACTAACAAACATGATGTTAATTCTGGCAAAAGGAACTAAATCATCTGTTACTTTTAATTTTTTCATAAAAGTGTGAAATTGAGTCAGGAGATTTTGACCGATCTTAGAAATCTCATTTATTATGACATATTCTATTTCAGACCATAATTCTTGAAGCTGCTGCAAAGATTCTTCTGTTAAAGCAGATAGTTTTTTACTATTTTCACCAAAGCCAAATTTACATGCAGAATGAATAGTACTATCATAAACATTAGCAGCAGCAATACCAGTAGGAGCTAATATAAGAAGGGTATGGCATTGTAAAATGTTTTCAAAATATAAACAAATTGCATGAATTACTCTAGATTTGCCAGTTCCACTAGCACTAGCAAGGTAAAGTAATAATTGTGACAGTCTATATTTACTTGTTGGCTGATTTCTTCAATGATGATCATATATGAGAAAATAAGCTTTTTTTTGCTCTGCATTTAAACTATATGCAAACTTTTCTAATGGATCTATAGTTTCTCCATTATAGTAAAGTCCAGAGGAGTATTATGATTATTCGATAAAGCAACAAGGGTATTTAGTAGAGGCTCATTTTTAAAGATAGAAATATTGTTATGACAGAAAGTTGTTTTGCACAAAGTTATAATATTTTGTCACATTTTCAAAAGATTATTGTCATTACTATCACTTGAGCATATAACATTTGGGCCAAGATTATTAATATTGATTGAATCATTTAATCTTGTCGAATTTGTGTAGTTTTTTGTAAGAAATCTTCTATGAATTCATAAAATGTTTATAGCAGTATCAACTGTTCTGACATCTTTTAGACCAGACCTAATAATAGCAGCTGGGCTAAAGGTTACCATATTATTAGAAGCATTAACAATATCCTGTTTATTGTCATTATCATCAAAAAGATCAGTTAGATCTTCTACATTATATTCAGGAGATGAATGATCAATTCAGCGAGCTTTAGCAAGAATTGGATTACTCAATGCACTTTTTCTTAATTCACAATCTAAAAATGTTTCTTCTACACATCTGTGTAATAATTCAATATTTGAAATTATATACCTTATATGAGAAGATAAAGTAAAGCTATCTAAAATTGCTTGGCATGCTTCAGACATGAGTTATAGTCCTTACAAAGATCTTGAACTGTTTTCCATAGTTTAAACAACATAAGGATGTTTAACCCATATAATTCAGCATTTTCTACATCATCCTTCTTAGGTATGCCTTTACCACACAATACAACTATCTTTTTAGTACCTTGTTTTCTATGAATTTGAATATAAGTTTTATTCTAAAGATGCATATTAATAGATTCAGAAGTAAGGTTATTATTTACTTCGTATCCTTGAAAATAAAATCATTTATTTCCTTCCCTAGGATGCTGACCTGATAACATTAAATGTTTATGCGAGTTTATTGGAGCCTTTTGAATGCATGCAGCATAATCATATTGGCAGATATTATGTAGCGTTAAGCCTCTGAACTAATAATTAACATGAAAATTTATGGCAGTTAATTTATTATTATAGAATGTAACCAAGAATGATTCATTTAAAAGATTTTGGGCATTTTGGATATTATCAGTATCTAAATCATCATTAAAATCATCATCAGATTCATCAAAAACTTTAGTGAAGGTTTGGTATTGTTTTTTACATTCTTTTGTAAAATAGAATTCTAAGAATTGAAGATGTATTGATGCAAATTTGTTTGGTATATAATGGTCAGGAATGCCTAACAGATATGCCAAAACTTGTGGACTTGTAATTTCTGATTGACCCACTATTTTGTTAAGGCATTTAGTTATAAGCTGTGGAAATTATTTACAATATCGATAGAGCTTTTGTTAGATGCTTGTGTTAAAAAATTTTCTAAAGTAGAGGTATATATTAAAAAAGAACTATGTGTACTCAGATCGATTTAGTTATATAATCAGTAATATAGTAGATGTATGCTAAGGCCAATTTATGAGTAGCAATAAATTTAATATTATTGTTTCTATGACAGGCAGCAGTTATGTATGGGTTGTAATTATTGATAAGAGAATTAGTGCATTTAATTGCAATAATGCCTTGATCAGAAAAAATCATTCTAGGAGGATCTACAAGTTCTCTTAGAAAATTGAACTTGCAGCATTTTTGAAAGCCACAATTGTATTTTTTGCATGTTCAGCTATAGCAATGATAGAGTGTATATTTGGTAAGAGTGAGTAAGTCTAAACAGAATTTCTCTTTAAAATCAGATGATCTAGGGTCCGGTATAGGTTGAAAAGAGGGATGTAATCATTTTTCAAAGATTGTTTTTGGAGCAGAGTACTTAGCCTTAAGCATTTCATTTGTTAAAACTTTATCTTCCTTAAGCAGTTAGCTAATATCTTCTCAAATAATATTACTGACATAACTTAGTAAACGTTCGTGAAATCCAATGTCATCTTTAATTTTATTATGAAACATTATTGGGTTAGACGCATCATGAGCCAAATCAACAGGTGGCAATGAGGAGTACCATGATCTTGATATTCAACAACACCATAGTAATTTTTTATGAAACCTAGAACACCACCATTTTCTTTATTATAACCAATCAAAGTATTTATAATTGAATGAATGGTTATATTAAAATATTTGGCAATGGCTGAGGGATTAAGATGAGTGAGTTGAGCACTTTCAGAAGCTTTTAGGAAATTTTCAAAGGTAAGTTTTTCAATATCAATTTCATTTTCAGCATACATCATTACAATAGGACTGTGAAGATCAGCTGGATTAATCATAATAAAGAGTGAAGGTGTACTATCATACACAATAATAGTGCAGATTTCATTACGCATGTAAGCATGCGATTGGTGAGAGGCCATTAATTTGAACTAGCAGCATTAATATTTCTAAGTAGCTCATGAATAGCAGGATTAGATATATGCTGTTTTTTTTGTTCTTGTTCAATAGCCAGTTTTATATTATGTAAATTGAGATTAGATATTAATCTAGCCGAACGATCAAAGTTTTTGTTTCGAGTTAGATTATAGGACTCAGTTGACACTTCTCGTTATTGCAAACCATCAAATATAATGAAAGAAAATGACCTATGCTGTCTGAACTTGGGATTATGGTGACGCATGAGGTGATTAGAATTTTTTTTAATGATACACATGTTTGTCTACCTTTATAACCCGTGACACTATAAGGATAGAGAACAGGAAATCTAGCAGAAAAAAGCAACAGATTCTCATATTCATTCAGAGGTTTGTTACTATGGGGTATACAGATTAAATGATTAACCTCATTACACCTTTCATTTGAAGATTGTTGGTTACTTGAATGTTGATTAGATTTTTCTACTAATTTTTGAAATGAAAGCAGAGTAAGTACTTTTTTAGTAACAGGTACATCATTGATATGCAATATTCCAGAGGGCCTAAGTTCGCTTGCATTATTAATAAAATTGTTTAAATTATGCTCAGAATCATCCTTATCATCAGTTTCACTATCAGATTGTTGATAAGCTTCTTGAGCATAACCAGTATAGTGTTCTGTTTTCAAGAGTCGATATCTACAACTGTGATGATTAATAATAAGGATTCTGGAATTTCACCTTCTGGCAAAAGGTTTAATGCATTTTTGTCAATTCTGAATTTATCTTTAAATAATTTATTGTGGGAAAATAACCAATTAAGTGTTGTTGATATCTTACTTTTCCAAACTTGAAGTACCTTTTTTAATTAATAATTAGTAGGTGATCCTTTTCTGACAAAAACTACTTTTAAATATTTAGAAAGCTGATATATGGGTAAAGGTGATATATTAAGCAATAAGCTAGGATTTTGTGGTAATGTGATAATATAACCTTTAAGTTTATGATAGGTATACTTTCTTTTTGTTAATTGGATAAGATTCATATATAAGTAACCAGGTGAGATAAGGAGTTGCTCTGGTATGGTTAATTCTTGAAGACATAAAGGCATAGGTTCAAACCACATGTTATTAGCTAAGAATAACAGAGAAAGTTTATTTTTTTTTAAACAATTATAGCAGATATTACAAGTTCATAAAGTAAAGGGATTGTGACAGTTAGTGGAATTATAATTATTTTGGTATACAAAACCAAATCGATTTAGAAGAATTTTTTAGTTACTATTGATATAAGGGTGTTCATAATTAAAATTAATTTCAAATGATGGTTCAATAAGATCATGTGATAATCTAAGTAAAAAAAGATTAATCTCATTTACAGAGATTATTTTGTAGCTTTTGTAATTGTAAAGTCCTGAGCAAACAGTGCATGGTAATTCGTGTAATTTGTTAAGATTTATGTTATTATAAAATTCAGCTAATGCATCTTTTGCTATTTCAGGATTGATCTGTTGAGGCCACATAACATGTTTTTCAGCTGTTTTCTCAAATTCTTTGTCCATCTCTAAAACGCACAAAGGAATGTCTAATTTATCTGACTGATGGTTTGTTATACAGGGTTCAAATCTTTTTAGCTTTCATTAATTTTTTTGCTTATATTAGATTTCTGGATGTATTCTTTATTTTTATAATAGTTAGCCATATTGATTCTATTTTTATTATTTTCAGATTTCTGAAAAAAATAGTCTTTACGTTTGGCAGCTTTTTATTTGCGATCTTTTATTTTCTAGATTTACCTCTAGTTACAACATCAACTATAGTTTAGTTTATTATAGTGAAATATAAAAATTAAGAGTATTTCTTTATAATAAGAAATTTTAGGATATGTTGAAATTTTATTGTCTGCCATTTATGATTCACTCTTTTTATAATTTTTCATCTGAACTTACAAAAGAATAATTTGAAGTGAAGAATTATAAGGCTTTTTATTACAAATTACCAAATTTGGTCCACTTTATTAAATTATTTTGAATAAATATTCTTTAATATTATTTTATTCCAATTATGGTAGGTTCTAGAAGTGTCAATGCATATTTATATATAGCTAGTATCATTTAATAATCTTCTTTTGAAATTACATTCCTGATTTGAAATAGATGAATTATAGTAGCAGGTAAAATCCAGATTTTAGCATAACTTATTTAAGTATAAAGTAAATTGAAAACAGGTATTTTGATTTCAGCTTAAACATTATGAATATTTCCAATTTAGTAATAAGTAAATTTTGGGTAAGGTTATTTCAGGTGAATTTGTATTCTTTGCATGCTAAATATTGATATGTAATTAATTAATACTAATGCATATTATAACAAATGAAGTAATTAACAAGAAAATTCATCACAAGCTCATTCAAATGATAAAATACCTATCAAATAAGAATAGAAATATTAATAACTGAATGACAATAAAATGGTACAAACTAAATTAAGAATGAACAATATTGATATAAAATTTTTAATTAAGAGGTTAGTTACTATAAACTATCATATGCATATACTATCTTTCATATACTATTCTATAAGAGATCTAACATGTTATATCTTTATTGAATATAATAGTCTAGAATTTGATCCAGTTACCATAATTAAAGAAATCTGTGTATATTTGAAATTTAAATTCAGTGACAAATTTTTTAGAAAGGATTATTGTATTTTAATTACATTAATTATAATATTATTTCACTAGCAAAAATGTCAGCTTACAATAGTTTAATAAGTATGAAATCAAGGGTTCATCGATTTTAATAGTATCATATGCAATCTTAAAGTAAAAGAAATAGGAAAATTTTTTTTTATTCACATTCTAGTTATATACCCCATTTGACCCTAAATTACATCATTATGTCATTAATCACAAGCTTCTTATTGACTTTCACAGACATATGTCATACATCATTAATTGATTTATTATTCTCTGATCGATCCTATTTAATCAACTTGTAAACACGTGACCAAGATATTCCTGTAAAACCAATTTAAAGCAATAAGTATTTTTAAGTATTAAATTTTTTTTTTTTGTATGCAATCAATTAATTTTTTATATTCAAAGTTTCTTCAACTGATATACTGCATATGAATAAATTGGAAAGCTACTGCTTATAACGATCAGTAAGCAAATATAATAAATATTATGACATTATCCATTTAAGTATTTAAAATAAGCCATTGAAGTTTGTAAAATAATGAATAGATCTCAATAAAAAAGGTGAAATATGTTATTATTTACTAAGCAGAATATAAAACTTAAGTGGCTTCGTGAATTGTATATTAAATAGCACAAATAAACTTAATTATTAGGTCGATTGAATGAATTGAGTACTGGTACTCTTTGACCTTAAATTGGTAATTATGGGTTACACACACTTAATATCTAATTTAATTAAATTTTTTTAATACATTTAAGCATCCTACAAATTACATAAAACAAACATCATTAGAATTTGTAATGTCTGGTCTAACAATATTATATATCATATATAGTATATGCACTAATTATCTATTTATTCATGAACAACAGTCGATCTCACATATATAATCAAACTTATTTAAAAAGGTTATAAGTAAACTATAGATTTACTAGTTAAGCTATTTAATGTTTTCTATTTTTTCTCTATTTTTTTATCTTTTTTATTCAGTTTTCTTCTAGCAAACTTTTTTTTTTTTTTAGGTTAAGCTTCTTCATCAAGATCTTCAATATCATCTTGTGAATTTGCATCCTTATCTAATTCTGCAGTTTTTTGATTATGAATATTTGTATCAAATGGCTGGTTAATATCTTGAGAACTTGAAGAAAATTCAACATGTTGCTTTGGTTGGATGACAGTCGAATCAATGTCATCATCAATAATATCAATAATTGATGGCTTATCAAATGCCATCAAAGAAGAGCTTTTGGATGTGATAATATTGATAGATGAAGTTCTTAGATAATCGATATCAGTAGCTCAATCATCATTTTTCTGGTTTTAGAAAATTTAAAGAAACCTGATATAAAATATGTAGACTGTAGCTTAATATTTGAACCCGAAGGGCCTAAATATTTAAACTAAGAAGATTGGAAAGGATAAATCATAGTCAAATTCATTTTGACATCAGGCTTACTAGTAACAGAATTATATTCAATGGTCTCAGCACCAAAATGAATAAAGTTTGTAATCTCTTTCGGTTCTTGATTGATTACCACTAATTACATGCAATGAGGTATATATACAGAAAGAGCAGTTGCATCAAACTCATGGTTTGGATTATTACTATCAACAATGCTTGAATATGTGATTGTAAAGCATGGTTCAAAGTTTTCAACAATGTATTTACCTGCAATAAATACAATATCATCATTTGTAAATATTTGAGGTGATTGATTTGTAGAGAAGAAATATTTAAATTTAATTATTTGAGATAATTCTTGAGAAATTTTATATTTCGCAAGACCAAATGAGTATGTGGGACTATTTTTTGCTATAATAATAACAACAAGAAGCGAAAGGTAGAAGACCATTTTTTGAATTTGTGAGTATGATATGATTACGATTTAATCACAAAAGGATAAAAAAATATATGCTCAAACACCTTACATTTATACAATAAACTTCGCTCTGATTTTTATACAGATAAAGTAATAGCAAGCTTTAACAAATAATTATAGAATTGATTTTAGGATGCGAACAATTACACATTATACAAAGAACATATTTTATTAATATCCACAAATCTCAGCACAAAGTAAATACATTCTTCAAATTGTAAAATAATTTGTATGATTTTAGTAGATTATTTTGAATATTCATAATTGATTGTATCATTACATAGTAGAAAAAAGAAAATTAATTTTAGAACTATTTACCTAATACATGCACAAAGTAAATATATTATTTAAATTATAAGATAAATCATACAAATTTAATACATGCATTATGTCTATTTGAAAACAATTCCAAATTTGTAAATTCATAATTTATTTAACTTCTAAACATATTCTTACCATGTAAAGTTAATAGTAATTGCATTTAACTTCTATACTATATAGAGATTGTTTATTTACCTCTACCATCATCGCTATTATTGCGCTTTGCAAAAAGATGTGACCTCTGCAGATCACAATATTGTGTGAAATTCAGAGATTCTGTTGATTTTAAGAATCTTATTGGTTTCAAATAAATATAAATATAACTGATAAAAAATATAAATTAATAGACAATCTAGAATCTCAGAAATTTTACTCTTTCATCATCACAAAAATCATGGAGTCACATCTTTTTGCAAAGCACTATAATTACAGAATGTTTTTTTAGAAGATACTATGAATGGATATATACTAATGCTGTGGTGAATAGAGTCAGGCTGAGCCTGGACCAGGTCTAGTTTAGAATCGGTTTAATAACTAGATAATCATACAAGAACAAATATTGTTTTTTAGTATCTCATATGATATGGCTATAAACTAAATTGGTATTTTTACTCCAAAAATTCACAAATTGAATAATTATTTAATAAATAAATACTCCAATTGGTAAATTTAAACCAAATAAATAAACACTTAGATTTTTATTTTTTTTTTATGCTAGAATTAAATAGGGTTCTGATAGTGGTATAAAACCTGTTCTCATGCTGGTTTACGATAGATTTGCTAGAGGCTGGACTATCTAATTTCCTTAATAATCATTTGTTTAAAGAATGAACATGGCTTATACATTTCCAGAATTATGTAAAACAATGATTTTAAAAGCATTGTTTTAACAATATCATATTCAAATAGTTCATTGTTTATAATATAAAAGTAATGCATGAAAAGCATTAGTGATAGGTGTTTAAAGCAATGATACAAAAATAGTAATCAAATCTTCGTAAATTGGATCTTTTTCCATAATAGTATAATACTTACTTCTATAGTAATACAAATGTTAATTCTAAAGAATATTTTATAGCAAACCATTATCCAGTTCATTCAAACCAGATAAATGATAGGTAAGAAATAAGCATACCAATTTAAGTTCAAATAATCACAAAGTAATTCATTGTTATTTGTCTATTCAAAAAATATATACTGTAAAGATTATTGAGACATTAAATTTGAGACAGCTTAAATACAACACATTTACACAAATACATAATTAACTAAACCTGATTCACATTCCACATTATAGCTTATGCAAGTCATCAATACATACTACACTAATCAGAAAAAATTCTACAAGCAAAGCATTGCATAGGCACACGAAGATGTAACATACGATATTCCTGATATGCATTTACATCCCTGCTTTGCCTCATTTCACAACCAATAAAATGCAAGATTTTGCGGACACACATCATTAATTTGTCACATAAACATACATTTCATGATATTTGCATATTACTCCACTTCTGGTATTACTAATTCCTTTTCTGCTAAAATCAAATTCTGGCCTTCATCTTACAAAGCAGAACTATTCTTAATTATTACTGCAATCTCAACTGCTCCTCAAAACTGTATTTTAATATCTTTACAGACTCTCAATCAGTAATTTCTAAATTTAATAATCTTCAACTTAAGCCAACTTATTCTAACAAGTTACTCAAATTTAATTCATAGCCAATTTGGCACACTCTTCTAAACATTAACAAATCATACAAACTACAAATTACTTTTCACAAAGTACAGACTCATTCAGACAACCATCTTAATAAGCAAGCAGACTCTCTTGCTAAACAACACCTACTGTTACTACTCCTTTCATTTAACTACGCAAATCTCTATAACTTTTATCATATTCTCTAATAGGAACATCACTATGTAGAACTCCCTACAAGGCATTTTATTAAACAAATCTGTAATGCTCATATCTTAGCTATATGGGCATCACAAAAACAAAATAGTGAATGGTCATACTTCAACCAAGACATCAACTGGAGATCTACTTGGCTCTACTTCAATCATAATCAAAAACCCTCATACAATATTACCAACTTTAGACTTAATCAACTAAAATCTTTTAAAACAAAAATCCTTCTTAA
>CAJVQA010007856.1:0-13451 GCA_910591915.1 Cetraspora pellucida | reverse complement strand
CAAAATTTGGATCCCCTACTGTATTTCAAGATCTACAATTCATCTTTCTACTTCTAACTTATCTTTTAATTCTACTTCACAATTAGTACAAACTCCTTCTTTTAATACTATTAGCTCTAAGATTAATTCTTGGTATATACAATGGATTAAATATCAAACTAATCTCTCACACATTATTACTAACACCCAAATCTAGGTGACCTTGGCCACTCCAGTTGGTTTAGATCACAGATAAATTAGTCTGAGCTTCTATTCTTGCTATAATATTTTAAAAGAAGATTTAAACTTTATGTAAAATCTCAGTTAAATATTTAATAAAGATAGAGGCATGGCCTTACTATTAACATTAAAAAAAAAAAAAAATCTTAAGATCTGAATTAATGGATCAATTTGATAGTTGGATTTAGAATCAAAATAATACAATTGCTTTTCCTGATAGGTAATTCAAAAAAAGTAAAATACTGCCTATCCTTTTTTTTTTACAAGGTTACACTAGTTAATTTAAGCTGCTCTCAAGCACTAAATTTATAGATCAGATCTTAATTTTTAATTAGTAAAAAAATTGAGTTTATCATTGCATTAAAAAAAGATAATCAAGACCATCTTTTTTTATCAGAGTTGTTCTGATTAGCTAAAATATAATATTTACATTTTGCACTATAAATCTTTCAGCAAATTAATCATAGTGCTTGTGCACAATCTTGATCACTAGCAAAACTCATTGAGAAATATGCTTAATATTGTCCTTAAATAAGCCAAATTTCATAAGAACTAAGGCCCACTAAAATTTAAAAATTTTAAGATCTTGATAAAATCATGAGCCAGATGTTTAAAAACAGCAAAATGCAGGTCAAACTTTTAAAAAATTTTATTTTGCAGGCTGTCAAAAGTACAATTCCTTAGGCCCATACATGCCCCTACAACAAGCACTAATCTTAAATTAATGCATTATCTGGTATTAGTCAACTTGGATAAGATAATTAAGAAAACCTAAATCAGATACTAGTGTTACTAATTTTGGTTATTACCAGAACCTTGCAAAGTACAATCTGCAATGCTTAAATGCTTTTTGTTGCATTAAAAAATTCTAAATACCTATTTCAGCAGCAATAAGATGGATACATATCATTCTATCGACAGTCACTTCACCAAGCACCCCATTATGCATCGTAAGAAGTAATATTGAACAATGATTATTAATCATAGCTCTGTGTAATAGAGTGTTCAGTTGAGTGATTGTTGATGAAATTATATATATTCCAATAAGATATTTAAGTTTCACAGTTATACATAAAATTACTTACTCTACAAAAAACCAAGACAGTTTAACAATATTTTAGCTTCTGATAGTCATATTTCGAATATTAATGGTTACTGAGAATAGACAAAAGAACATGAACCCTATTAATACACTTAAGGTTATTAAGCTTTATACAAAAAAAAAAAAAGAAATGGTATAATACTTAATGAAGTGACAAAACAACCTTTAAAGAATATAAACTAACCAGGAACACAAATAACCCTATAATCATCAGCAACATAGAAGAACGTCTTGAATGTGTTAATTGAAAATGCATAAATATTAAATAGAAAAAGATGTATTAATTTTCTGAAATTAAGCCCAGGTGTAATGTTAAAAAATGCAGTATGTATATAATGTTTCACAATAAGTACCTGAATTGTAATCAACAGGAAATCCTTCATTAAATTTATTCTATATTTCTTGCAAATGAAAAAAATATTATCGTATAGTACTGCCTATAGTACCTGAGATCTTATTTGAAATATTGACTTTTAGTACCTGTAGGCAGGGTTGGCAATGAAGCCAATAGAGCTCAGTAGCTATGCAAATAGAGTTCAAAAAACTAGTATTCATTGGCTTTATTCAGAGCTCTATTGGTTCTATTTGCAGCTCTATTGGCTCTATTGCTAACCCTGCCTATAGATGCTTTGTGTAAAATTAGGTACTCTATTTGGTGAGAATTCATATGAATGCTGACAAAAGAAAGTGTTCTTTCAAACCTTTAATTATATTCTTACCAGACTCAATCTTTAATAAATTAGAAGTGTTTGATACAAATATTACTAAAAGCCTAATGTGACATTTTTTCTTAGCAGCACTCATTAAAAGTAATAAATTAATGTAGTTATACCCCAAATCTTATTCAAGAAATAGATAAAATAGTAAATAATACCTGGGTCTTAATTGTGAAGATATTATTTTATGGATGGTGCTATATAGTGGGTTTTGAAACTTCAAGAAGTAGGAACCATCATCTTTCACAAATCAATTTGGATGCCTGTTGCAAAAAAATCTATAAACATACTTGAAATCATAGTGAGAAGTGACAATAAAAGGTTATTTCTAATCATGCTTCTTGGTCTACCTATCAATATAATTAAAATAATAAATACATATATATAAACAAAAAAATAAATCACATTGTCTCACAACTTGTGACTTTATAACATTATGTTTAACTGAATGAGTTGCTATATGAAACAATTAATTTTAATCTAGTCTAATCATTAATTATAAAACAAATATCATGCCTAATAATTATTTTATAAATCATGTAATCTAGAATCATAATTATTCTAGTTTAGCAATTATACATTTAATTGTCATTAAAGTTAATAACTTGTAATTCAATTGATAAAATTATCTTATAAATTAATAACTGAATAAAGTATAATTTATAATTATCTTATAAAATTAATAACTTGTTAATAGATCAGGTAAATAAATTATCTGGTTTTACTTTAGCCTAGTTTAGTAATTCACTATTTATTATATATCTGTGTAATCTTATCTTTACAACATTTGACTTGTAAACACTTTGCCATGTTATTTATTAATATTGATTTTTTTCTGTCTAAAATAGTATATTGTTTATATTATACTTAGCTCTATTTATAGTTAGTTTCAGAATTTATTTATATCAGATCATAGCATACTATTGGGAGAATCTTTAAGTTTATAATAACAGATCAATGCTATTCTTTTTTTAGTATATTATATTTAAATTACTATTATTCTTTAAATTAAACGTGTGTAGTTGAAGTTCATTAAAAATGTGTTGTTTAGATGTGAAGATATCTCAAATGGCTTTAACTTGATAATGATAAAATCTATATGTTGAGAATAGGTTATTGATTAAAGAAAATATATAAATAGGATTGTGATTGTTAACATTATACTTTTATACATATATCATATTATTTTGGAGACTTGTTCAGTTGTAGCATTGTAATTGACAGATCAATGCTATTCCTTTTTTAGTATACTATATTAAATTATCATTATTTCTAAATTAAATATGCATAGTCAAATTTCATTGAACATGTTGTTTAGTTGTAAAGATGTTTTATCTTGATAACAATGATGTAAGGAATCTATATATTAAAAATGGATTGTTGTTTAAAAAAAATAACTTTAATTGTATCAACAGAATTGCAGTTATTGTGCATCCTTTTTTCATCTAAGTTACTATAGTGAGTGTGCAAAAGGTAATTCGTTCACATGCTGGTTAATAATTATTAACATTAAATAAAAAAAAACAAAATAAAAATAAACCTTGATAATGATAGTGAAAAGAAACTTCTATATATTAAAAATGAATTGTTGTTTAAAAGAAATAATTTCAATGATGTCAATAAGCTTGTATATAAGAGCAAATAGCTTAATTTTTGTGTTAGTTTGATAATGACAATGTAAGAAAATTTTCTATACAATAAGGATAGACTATTGTTTAAAAGAATATCTCAAATGATATTAATAGAGTTGTGGTTGTGCATGCTCTTTTTTCTCATATTAGACTAAGTCTTTATCATAAATATGTATAAGGAAATTCATTTCACATATTGGTTAGTAATTATTTAAACAAAAAATAAAATAAAACAAAATAAATCTTTGAAAGATATATTTGAAAACCATAGTATCAAAAAATAACTTTTAATAGAACAAATATAATTATTATTAATTGTCATATTAATTATAAAATCATTGAATTTACATAAATTATATAAATCATTTACCTCAATTCTAGTAGTAAATTCTTTGAATTTTAAAAAAAAATACCAATTGCAAGTGTTCGAATTTCTAAAAAGTCGAAGGTTATTAATAAGTAGTATATCCATTCTATTCCTTATGAAATGACAATTAAAGAATTTTTTGTAAAACTTACAACTGAAGAATTATTTTCAGATTGTAATATAGATATAATAAATTCTGAGGCAATAGAACATGTTGAGATAAGCAAGGTACAGGATGCGATGGCAACTCAAGTCAGCATCAATTGTAATATTATAAAAGTTACAACAAATGTAGGAATATATGTGCATTATTGGCTCAAAACAGAAAATCCAAATTTTAATTCAGAATAGCAATGAATATATTTACAATTCTAATGCAAAATGCACGTCAAACTCAGCTATATTTTTCAACCTTTGTACAATTAGAAAAATCAAATCGTAAACAAAAATTGCTTAGTAACATTATTGAATGGATTCAAAATCATGGTAGAGAATAGTCTACTTAGTTATATGCTAATATACAAAAAAAACAATTTGTTACTAGTTTGACTGAAATTATTTGGTATATTGATATGCATGATCATCAGAAATTCGAAGATCGTAGTTATCACATACCTAAGCTTTTTCTTGAGTTTTTTGGCCATGCATATCCAGAATCATATAAGCAATCATGAAAATCCTTTGACACAAATGAATTATATTTATATTGTCAAGCTTTGCTCTATATGCTACTTCATTATAGATGCTAAAAGATAATTTTAATTGGCTTCATAATGCATTTGATAAATTTATAGTTACTATTTCTAACTATGTAGAGTTTTTGCACAAACAACAGGATGTTACTGCTATAAATCTAGCATCAGAAACCCCTATATGAACTGTTGATCAGGCTACAACAGTTCAAATTCATAAGCGTAATATTTGGGTAATGCCTGTAGATAAAACCAAATATTATCAGCTTGAACAGTTACTTAATAATACACCATTGTGGAAGCCAGTCGATCTTGAAGAATTTCTTCCAGACAATCCTGTGTATATAAAAATAATATTGTGACATTTGATGCTAAAGTTTTTTTTTTAATTATCTCTAGTAAGAAACAATATAACATAAATTAATGCTTAAATTTAAATCTGTTATAAAATAAAATTTTAAAAATTTAGTTTTTGTTATAATTGTTAATATAAAATAATGTTAATATAAAAAACCAAAAAACCAGTTTTTATTTTTTTTTAATATAGACAAAAAAATGCGCTACATACAAGGTTTATCTCATGCATTTTCTTTTAAAGTTAGAGAGTATTGGTTCAATACAGGAAATAATGCTTTTAATGCAATCTTAATATGGAAAATCAATGAACAAGTTAGTAAAGAAGAGACTTTACAACAAAATAAATGAATCATAAATGAATTGCAAGAAGATGCTTCTCGTTATCATACAAGAGCAATATGAATAAACTATATACATTCTTGTGATTTGCTTCTTCCAAAAGCCAAGCCATTATCACTCAGAACAATCTATCGAATGCTAATCAGAAATGTCTCTGTAGCTAATACTACAAATCAAGCTAAAGTTGATGAGCAAGTTAGAACTGCTTTAGATCTTGGAGACCCAGAGATTGCTATTAATTTATATGAACATAATACTAAAAGACCAGGTAAATATGATGCCTTCTGAGAAATTGTGGCTCAATTTCTTAAATAAAAAGCAGCTGATGCTATGACTGCTATAGATAAACATAGGCATGATCTAATCATTCACCTTGCAACTGCAATTTCTGTAAATGATTTTTTGCATCAAATTAAAAAAAAATGCCTACCTGAAACAGCAGTCCCTAGTGTTTAATGGTTATGACCAAGAAAATATTAATAAAAAAGTTAATAAGAAAGAAAATGATTTAACTAAAAGCTCAGACAATGAAGAGCCTGATAAAATTGCTAAAGAGTTTGATGAAAATATAGAAAGCCCAATACTGTTGCAAAGGATTCTATTTATAAACTTTTTTTAAAAGTCTTTGTTAATAATTCATTGATTTGCACAACAAAAATTGAAAAGCTATACTATTTTGCTAGAATCTATCCAGATGTTTGCATTCACTGTAGGTGCTTGGATGTTTCTAAATCAGCAAATAAATATCCATGTTGTAATGATTGTGAGAGTAATCTTGCTAATTCAAAAAAATCTTCAAAATGGTCTAAAAATATTAAAAACAACTGAAAGCATGTTAAAACTAAAAAATAGCTTTGATTTTATTTATAAATCATTTAAACATATCTATTAATATAGTCAAATCTTCCAAATTTAATCTTGGATAATCTGAACATTTAACAAACTCTAGAACATTTATAAATTTTATTATAAAGTTCAGATAAGTATATAGAAACACTGTCTGAAATAGTGTTGACTGTATTTTAAATTTATAGTGTTTAATATATTTATTCTGTATTTTCATAATATTTTTTTTTAATTTATTCTTTTATAATAAAGCTTCTAAAAAATTATATTGCTATCATATTAATATTAAGGTTCATGTACAACTTGATGCATTATTCAATTATTTATAGAAAAGTCTATGAACATGTAAAATTGCATATACTCTAAACTAAGATCAAACAGAAGGAAATGTTGATACATCATAAAATTGTTGCACAATTGATAAAAATTTTTTTTATATTATTTTACAATACTTTTTTGGAAGGCTCATTTGACTTATCTTTTTTATGAATATTGAAAATGATTAAACAAACATGAAGCTCTTACTTTGCTTTATAACATATTTTTTGAATCTTCTTGAATTCTATGGTTTCATCTTTTTGTAAATTTCGCAATTGGATTGGTTGACTAATCTTATAGTAATATTTTGACTAGTTGATACAATAAGTATATTTAGTTAGACTTTGCGTATTATTTCTATTTGTCATGTGATTTAAAATTAATGAATCCTATTGGTCAATTATTAAAAAAAATAAATTTCGAATCTTGTTTCACTGACCTAGCCAGGATATGAAAATCAATTATATTAATTTGTATTGCCTAAGTAGCTATGTTAATTTTTTTATTTAGATTAAGTTTAGGTAAGTTTAATTCTTCTTTGGCTGGTTGTAGATTGATTGTTGTATTGTTGTCATTAATAATTATTATGTTTAAATTATTAGTTGGCATTATCATTGTTGGCATTTAGGTAAAAATATCTTTCAGCTTGGTTCTGGAAGAGGTGGCAGTGCTAAAATGTCATTAGAAATGTTGTTAATTATAAAATGTTAACATAGCAGATCAAGTATGTCTTTGGCTTTGGTTTGTTGTATAATAGAAATAGGTGTTGTTGTAACATCAATGTTCTTTGTATTTAGATATTCTTTAATTTCAGTTAATAAATTTGGAATCACTGGTTTAGGCAAAGGCTTGGCTTTGTTTAGGCTTGTATTATGCATATTAGCATCCTTGATATTTGTAAATATTTCAATTCAAGAATCTGGAATGTAATAGAAATAATATTTTTGTCTAAGTTGTCAAGCTAGATCTACTAGTACTCTAGTTGAAGTTATTAGTGTTACAATGCTAAAATCTTTAATAAGTTCTGGGTTTTTTGGTAATTCTGGTTTGTCTGTCAGGTTTGCTATCATTATATCAGGTGGCAGTAGAAATAAAAATTTGTAAATAGGTGTAATTTGGTCAATAAACTTTTTTGCTATCTGGTTGTCTGTAATAGGGTAAGTGATGATGTTAGATGTTTTGATTTTCTTAATGTCCTTAGGTAATAATAGTTTGGCTTTGAAGTAGTCATTTGAAAGGCTTTTAAAAAAAATTCTTCTCTGAGTTGTTTTATAATTTGTATAAGATTGGTATCTGGATCTTGTAGATCAATTGAAAAATAAAGTCTGTATTTGTTACTTAGGTTCTGGTATGCTAATAGTAGTGGTTTTTTTGGTGGTAATAAGTTAAAGAAACTGGAAGGTATACTATCACATGTATAGTAGTTTTGTAGTTTCTTTTTAAAATATGCCAAATTATTTAATTGGCTATGTTCTGTAATAAGAAAGAGGTCTCTTATTTCAGAATGTAATTCATGTATGCTTTTTGAAATTGGGTCTAAGGTTGCAAACTATTTTTCTGGCAATTGGTCAAAGTTGTAAAGTCTATGTAGTCCAGCTATGACAGCTTTTGTTTGTAATTTTTGTTTTATAAAAAGCTCAAAAAAAAGTATTTGTAAGTTTTCTTATGGTATTTCACTTGGATCTGCTGAAAGGGTAGCTAGTTGTAAGGAGAAGGCATTTTGTACTGCTTCTTGTATTTCTTTAAATTCAATTGGAGTTTTATCTTTAGTAAAGCCTTTGTAATAATTAATTAAGTAACATATGGTCTTGGCTGTATTTGTTGTATAGTTTGTATTAGTAAGGTAATTGATCATAATTTTTTGTCTAAGCTTGGTGTGTATAGTATTTTTAATTGCTCTTGTTGTAACTGTAATTTCATGTTGTGTTTTATAATTTTCGATTGCTTCTTTAAATAGGTCTTTATATATAGTTTGATGAAGTGATATAGATTGCTTATCTCTTGTAAATATAAGAAAAAAGGCACAGTTCTGATGTTTGAATTTGTCTCAATTGCAAGATGAAGAGAGAAGTTGGTTGGTTTGGTTTGCAACTTGTGTACTGAAAAGTTGAAGATTCCTTTTTTTGTTTTAAGTGCAATAATAATATCATTATATCCTCAAGCATCTTTGTCAAAGAGTTAGGTAATTCTATTTTGTAATCTGTTATATATACTATTTATCCATTCTTGAATATAGTCTATCTTCATTTTGATTTGCATTTTGTTAGACATGAAAATATTTTTTTTAGTCATTTGGCTATAAGTAAATGGTTTGTATTCTTCTGAATTGCTGTCTATAGTTGTAACAGATTTTGTATTCATGTAGTTATTATTTGTATTTGTGTGTTCTTTGTTATCTAAGATGCTGTGTTGGTTGTCTGTCTAGTCTAAACTGTTGTTAGTATTGGAGTTTTCTAAAATGGGTTCTAGTAAAGATATAAGATTGGTTAATTCTGTATATATATTACCAAAACCAGTTTGTACAGGTTTGATATTGTTGTTGTTTGTATATGATAATGTCATAATTGAATTTGATGAGAGTAAGCTGGATTGCCTACTTTTTGTATTGCTTTGAGGTCTTGGAAAAAGAGTTTGTTATTTCTTTACCAGTACATTTGAGTAGGTAAAATCTTTTTTGGTATTAGTTTTGCCTTTTGAGGAGCTGTTGTTGCATAAACTTGTAGTTTGTTTTCCTATTTGTAATTTTAGTATAGTCTCAAAGAAGAATATAAATAAAAGACCAATAGGCTTGTATTGACTTTCTTTGTTTGTTGAAGTGTTGTTAGTTTTGCTTTATTTTCTTTTAATCTTGTCTAAGTCTTCTAGTTTATCTTGTCTATTAACTGTGAGCCTAAGGCTAGAGGCAGCTGTTAGTCACTAAAGATTTAGTTACTTTGTAAATTTCTATATATATATTTTGCTAATTATTTGTTTATTTAGTATTTTGTGATCTTATTAAATTTTTTTTTATAATGCTAATTTATAAATTTGTTTATCTTTATTTTATTACAATTTTTGTATTATTATTTGTGTTACTATATATATTTTTTTTAAATATTAAGATGAAACTTGCAACTCAGGATTTTGTTAATAGTATATTTGGCTAATAGTTGCATTACAATCACAGAGGGCAACCATGAAAAAAGTGTACAACTAGTTACTCATACAACTTTAGTTATTGTCTAATTTAAGTAGTTTGCTTAAAGATTCTACACTAGCTGTCATACCTGAAACCTGCTTGTAGGTTCCTTATTTAAACACTCTAGTTCCTATATTTATTTACCTACTTCTGCTTATCAATAACCCTAGCTGATGCTAATAAAAATATATCATAGTTATTAAGTCTTTAAAGCAGTTTACTCATAAAGGAAATCTTAGACCTTATACAAACTTTTAGAATCTTCTGTATTTTATTCTTACAACTGACTTGATATCACTATAGCTAAAACTAATACTTATAGTCAGAGAATATTATTAAACTACTATGTTCTTGTAGAGTTCATTTCAACCCCAGTACTAACTTTACAACATATTTCTACTACTTTAGTATTTAATTCAAGTTACACTAAGCTCTTAGATTAGATAGCTCAGAAAGGTAAATTATAATTATACTTCTGGTTTATATGTTTTCTAATATGTAACCTTTTTCTCTAAAACAGATCCTGATGATCTAGCTAGTTCTATTTGGCCTCTTTTTAAAATCAGCTCTTTGTTTAATTTTATGAGTTCTAGTTCTGTTTTATAGATCTAGTTTTTACAGTAGCATTATTGAAAGTTCAGACTACCTCTCTATTTAGGTCCTTTAAGTAGACTTACATCTTTCTGATTCTTGTAATTTATATAATCACAGGAACTTATCATGAATTTATACTATCTAGTATTAGTTTGTGTTCTTTTATATAAGATACAACTATTGCATAAATGCTATATGTCTTTTTAGTCAGACTGGTATAACATGGATAACAAATATTTGATCCCAACTAATAGCAAAAAACAGTTAACTATAACACAGAAAAAATTTTAAATTTTCATTGATACTGAAATTTGAACTCTAAACCTACTACTTGGGAGTTAACAACTTAACTGTATTACTATATATTACTATTCTAATTACTCAATATAACATTATATTTATATTTTTTTATTCTAGTATTAGAACTATAATATTTTAATTATTTTTTACTAATTATGATAAGAATATAATTAGCTTATTGTACATATTTTCTAATTCTACTTAATTATATTACTTCTATTTACTTTTTGCAATAATACTTTCTTCTTTTAAATTGGGTAACTCTAATAGGTTCTTAATTTTTTTGTTACCATTTTGGTATATACAATCTTCTATATATTGTATCTATTTAGTTATTTTTGTATATACCTTAAGTCAGAATTTTGTTGTTACTGCTAACTTCTTAATTTAGATAATAGCAATATATATTTTAAGTTAAATCTTTGCTTTTACTACTGAACTAATTAGTATAGTTTGATTTATTGGAATTTTAGATTATTATCTTAGTTATTATATACTCTTTTATATATTTTTATAGTTGATTTGGCTTGTAATATAGCTATAAATACTTTTTGTTATTATATATTAAGTATATTACTACTATTATATAATTGTATTTTCAGCTTAGTATTACAAGAAGTTTGAAATCTTGAATTATTATATATAAGTATAATAATTATCAATAACATTGTAATATATGATTATTGTTTTGTTTTCTTAAGTTTTATGATATCTGCTAAAAATAGTTTAATTTTGATTAAATTAATTCTTTAATATAGATCTTTTTTGCATACACTGTATTGCTTATTATTTCAGTATTAACTATATTATATTACTATTTTAATTAAATATTTTTGCAAGTTAGATTTAAAGATGTCAGTGCTGCTCTGTCTTCTGATAACTTGTTATTCAATAATGTTATATTGCTAAACTTTTTGTAATAGCACTATTATATTTAGTAACTTTTCTCTATTGAATTAATTTTCTTCTAAGAATTTTTAATTTGTTTTTGTACTTTATCTTAAGACTTTTTACAGAATTTTGTATTTAATTTAACTTCTATTTTTGAATTACAAAATTAAAATTCTAGAATTTTATCTTCAGTTCAACTTAAATTATTAGTCTAGTCTAAAAAGGTTAACAGCTTAATTATTAAGTTATACTAGTATTTTATTAAGATTCTTAAAACTATATATATATACAATTATATATAATTTCTTAATATTTAAGTTTAGCATTATTTGATCATTCTAATAGTATCTAAATGCAACCTATTGTACTAATTTAGTTAGAACTAAATGCTTATCTAACTACTCAAAGCTATACCAAAAGTGTTTTTTTCCTTCAGTAACAATATATTAATTATTTTTAAGCTTTTTTTTTATTTGATTTATTTTTTTATTTTTTTTATTTTCTTCTTTTTTTACTTGTTATCTTTTTATTTTTTATTTATTTTTTATTTATTTTTTATTTATTTTTTTTTTTAAGATAACCTTTTTGGTCTTTTGACTTTTATTAATCACTTTTTTAGTAATACAATTCTATGAACTATTACAAAACATTATATAATTGGCTATATATATAACTTTTCTATATTATTTATTTAAGAAATCTGTCTGAAGATTCCTTATTAATTGTTATATCTAACACCTTTGCTTGAATATTTTATTTTAAACTTTCTAAATCTAAACTTGTATTAATATTACTAGATCATATTAGATTATTGTCTCAATTTTAGAACTAGTTATTCTTAAAGTAAATTTTTTAAAGCCTTTTATATCTATTTTTATAGCTAATCTAAGTATTGCTATAACAGAACCAACACTTGTAGTTGAAGATATATTATTTAACCACTATGCTTTTGTAAAGTTCACTCAAACTCTAGTATCTACTTCATATTATATTCTCAATACTTTAGTATATCTTTGTCTGTTCTTCAAATTTTAATTTAAATAGTCTGTATAAGACTATAACCAGTTTATTAGTATATCAAATTAGCCTGATATTTTTTTTTCTAGTTCATCTTGATGGTCTAGTTGGTAGTATCTTCTATTTAGAGGTTCTTACCTGTTTGAATACTTTGATATTGATATTTTTTTTTAAGTATAGTCTTTATAATAGCACTGTTAAAGATTTATGCTATTTTTCTATTTAAGTTTTTTTAAATAAACTTTTTGTTTTCTAATTTTAACAGATTTATATAGTTACAAGAACTTATTTAGAGTTTTTATTGTCTAATACTAATTTGCATTTTTTGTGTAACTAGTTATATGATATTTTATGACCTGCCAGTTATACTAATGCAATCACTATTACAAGTATTTTAATCTAATTAATAGAAACAGTTATTATAATATAAGTATTATATAAATTATCTAAATTTTTACTATCGATAGAATTTAAGCACTCAACTATTACTTAGAAAATTGACAACTTATTTATTTTATTAAGTTACTACACTTATTTTTTTATTTATTTTCTTTAACTTTCTTTTGCACAAGCATGTTATTTCATTTTATTTATTTGTTGGTCTTTATTTTTTATTCTTATATCTTTTTACATCAGATTTTTTATACTTGGTTGTAAAAGATGTTTCATATTGTTCTTATTAGTATATTTATACACTTTTATATTACTTGCTTGTATAAGAGTTATTTGAGACTTTTTCTTACTTTTAGTATAATAAGCCTCTTTATTAATACTTTTTTATTCATAATTTTTTTTGCTTATACATTTAAAACTCTTTCCCGTAAATCATTTTTATATAGTAAACAAATATCAAATTGCAACTGGGCACATTTAAAATTTATAAC
>CAJVQA010007855.1:0-13453 GCA_910591915.1 Cetraspora pellucida | reverse complement strand
AAAATAAAATACTATAAAAAATCTACTAATAAAATAAATATTAACCTATTAAATAGATGATTAAAACTAATAAAATAGTCTATAAACTATGTAAAAATATTAAAACAAATATAAAATATACAATAATATAGAACTAAAAATAAATATATACTAATATAGAAAAAAAAAAAAAAATTCTCTTATATTATTAAAATATTTTAAAAAAAATATTTGGAATATGGCAACCTAGTGAAGTAGTCAGGTTGTCAACCTTTCAAGTGGTAGATTGGATGTTTAAATCCTATTGACAGTAAAAATTTAGATAATCACCTATGTAATATTCATATTACAGCAACTATTACTAATGATTAGGTTAGGATACCTGTAATGGTGATCATACCAGTATGACTAGCAAGTCATAGAGCATCTGTGCAATGTTGGAGTTACACAAAGGAATGCAAACTGACAAATCAGATGGTGCAAATACTAGATAAGTCTTTGTGGCCATGTAAATCTATTAAAATTAGATAACAAGAAGTCCATTTGGAAAGACTCAAGTAGAGAGGTAGCTGGATCTTTGATAGTTTTACTGTAAAAGCTAGCTTGATAAAACAAATATCAAGGTCTAGTATCTATTTGTAGTAGCCAGACAGGCAAAAACCTTCAAATTGAGAGTCTTAGAGGTACTACCAACCAGGCTGCTAGAATGAATCAAAGAAAAAGAATATTGGGCTGATCTGATATACTAATAAACTGGTATAGTTCTATACAGACTATCTGAATTGAGAGTTTGGTAAAAAAAACAGAAAAAAAGGCAGAGATATACTAAAGTACTGGGGTTATACTGTAAAGTAGATGCTGGATCTAAGTAAACTCTACAAGAGCATAGCAGTTTAATAGTTAGTCCTGATCACAAGTGTTGGTTCTGCTCTAGTAATACCTAGATTAATTGTAAAAATAGGTACAGAAGGCTTAGGAGGGTTTATCTTGAAAATAAATTAGTCCTAAAGTTGAGATAATGATCTGAGCATCTGGGTATAATCCAGTGAGTTAATACAGATTACAAATTCAGAGAATTTAAAGTAGAACATCTAAGCAAAGGTGTTAGGTATAGCAATTGGTAGAGAATCTTTGGGTGGACTCCTCAAATAGGTAATATAGAAAAGTTACATATATAGCCAATTGTATTCTCTTCTGTAGTGATTCATTAAACCACAATACTAATAAGTAATTAATAAAAGTCAAAAGACCAAAGAAGTCACTTTAATATCAAAAAAAAAAATATTTTGCAATTTAAAAATATATTTTATTGTAAAAAGATTTAAACTAGACCACCTATATGTAAAATTATAATATAAACAATTTTACTTAGAAGATCAGAAAAGGTTTAGTTAATAAATTATTTAGTTATTGCCAGTTTATTAGCAAAGAGTTCTGATACAAATAATTGTTAGAAAGAATAATAATTTGTTAACTTACTATATAGTTTTTATTTTACATATATATATTTTTTTTTTAATATTAAAATTTCTGCCTTTGAGGATTAATTTTTTTATTCAAGTATTTAGACATGGATGCCTTTAGAGGCTTCTATATATAGAAAGTTACAACTAGTCACACATGCACTTTTGGTGTCTAATTTAAGTAATCTGCCTATACATTACTATACAGGTTCTACACTAGGTGCCATACCTGCAAACCAACTACAAATTTTGCCTTTTTAAACCCTTTGTATATGTAATCTGACTTGTAATCATAGTGACATCTTTTGGGCTACACCTATCCAAAGTACCTAATGCTTTCAAGACCCTTAGAACTAGTTTATTCTTGACAGAAATTTACTAGAACCTTTGTGTTCTACATACAGCTGATCTAGTTTTATGTAATATACTATAGTTATTTAATACTTGCAATCATAAGAGTTATCTGTTTAACTGCTACATTATACTATTCTATTTTTGTAAAGTTCACTAGAATTCTAGTACTTATCATCATAACATCTTCTTTATTATCTCTTACTAACCACTACTTAGAACCAACAGGACTTTTCTGACTTTCAATCCAGATAGTCTAATATAGTATACTTATGTATTCTTTTTCTTCAATAATTCTGATAGCCTGATTAGTCATATGTTTCTCTATATATTTTAATATCTAGTTTATCTATTTATCTTTTTGGAAGTGTTTTATAGGCTTTCATCGATCTGATTGTATCATCGAAAGTTTATATTACCTTTTTATTCAAAAATTTTTAAGTGAGCTTCTGACTTTTTGGTTTCTTAGTTTATTATGCCTGGTAGTCTTATCATGAGTTTGCACTAAAGTTTTATATAACACTGATTATTAATATTTCTCTATATATATATAATGTTACACTTGGCAGAAATGTCCCAAGCTCCTATTTGAGATAGTGCGACTAAAGGTTACAGATACACAAATCCAACTGATCATCAAAAAACAGTTTGCTGTAATACAGATTAATTTCTGGATTTCATCATAGGTAAAGTTTGAACCTTAGACCTGCTACTTGAAGGATAACAACCCAACCACTACACTAAGATCGCTATTGATTTTATTCTACATATTTATACTAATTTTTATATAGTTTTATTTTGTATTTATACTAACTATTTTATAATTTTAAAGGTATATTTATATATATTAGTTTGTATTTCTTTATATTTTTAATTATAAACTTTTTACAGTTTTTGTTTTTTAGATATAAACATTATACTTAAACTTTTCAAGTGATCTTTCTAATTCATGTTGTAAAATTTTTTAACATAGATCTATTATAAATCTGTTACTAATTTTACTTAAGTTGTACTACAAATTATAACTAATAAGTTAACATTTTTCTAATTAACATTCTATCTAAGATTAGTAATCTAAATTATTAATTAAAAAATTAATTTGTTAACAATTTTCTAATTAGTTGATTTAAAAAATTTTAAAAACAACTAAATAACTGAATTGTTAAATAGTTTAATTATAAGATATTCTGTTTGTTTAAGTTAACTTATACTAAATTTTTTTATTTAATTGGCTAATTAACAAATTTAATTATATAATCTAAAAGTTATTAGTTGCAATTATAGTTAGCAACTAGTTAATTAACAAAAATTTTATTAACTTAAAACACTATCTAAGATATACTAATATTTCTAATTAAGACAATATCTTATTTAAGATATATAAAGTTTAATATTTAATATTTGTTATTAGTAAAAATTGAACCTTGAATCTTGTTATTTGGAGTGCAACAACTTGACCACTTTACTAAGTCATCACACTCTAGAAAATTGTTAATACTATTTTAGATTCATTTAAAAAAAGCATATGCTTTTTATTATTGTTGTTATTTAGTCTTATAATTTTATTGATTATTTCTAAACTTTTGTTTATTTGTTAAAAAAAAAACATGAATTATTTGTTTCTTTACTTTGTTATTTATATATTTTTGTATAACTAAGTTTGATCAATTGTATAAAAACTTTAACAAATTCTCAAATTTCTAAAAAAAATTTGAAATTTCTTGTTACTTTGTTTATTAGTTAAAAAAGACAACTTTTAATAAACTTTATATTATTTTTATTTTTTATTTAAAAAAAATATTAAAACAAGTTTTTTAAGTTGGTTCTAACTGTCACTTTTTTTTTTGTTTTTATTTATTTTTGATAAAAAAAATCAATAGAAAAAGTTAACTGTAAAAAATCTAAATAATAAATTGAATTTGTTTTACAAAATTAGAAATATAATTATGTACTGTATATAAAATATAATTATAAAAGTTAATTGCAATTAAAAATATTGATCAGTTTTACAATAATTGTTAGCTAATTTTGAACAAGTTTTGTAAAAAATTAATAGTTTTAATTAGTATTCATTCAATAACATTATTACTCATTAAATAAAAATATCGATTTTTTACAAATATAATTACTGCAGTATTGATTAACACCCGTAGTTCAACTTATAGTTGGCAACTAATCGATTGACAAAACCTTTAATTTGAGCACTAATTCGAGGTTCTTAATAATATTACAATCAACGTTTTCTTCGTTTTCTTCATTTTCCTCGTTTTCTTCATTTTCCTCGTTTTCTTCACTTTCCTTGTTTCCTTCACTTTCCTCGTTTTCTTCATTTTCTTATAAATTATATATCCATTATCTATACGTAGCATTATAGTGATAGGGATGATAATAATCTGGTTACCAAATTTCCGAACCCTGAAATCACTTTATGTAGCGTGGCGTTTTATGATTTTTGTTACAGTATAAATGAGATGCTAAAATTGGGGGAACGTTAAAAGCCAGGTACCAATTAGGGTAACTTCTTTTGATTCAGTTAGGGTTAGCGGGTTATATAGATATCAAGAATATAATTTTGCAGCATGTAGATCATTATATGAATGTACCGGCTTTAACAGACCCCTAAAATTGGAGGGCTTTGAAAATATTTTCCAAATACCGGTATTAGTGAAAATCCTGAGGTTCACATTAACCCGCATATAGAATTAGCAGGTGTGGCATTGCTGCACAGTATAAACAGAATGCAGCCCCCACACAACTATTAGTGCAAAAATCCATTCCGAAGTTTGACGACGGATGTTAATTTAATATCGGTTTTTTTTTTTTGTTCCCCTCCGTTTTCTGTTGTTTTTTTTTTTTTTTTCCTGCCGTTTTCTTTATTCAAGTTTTATATTGACTTGACATTTCTTACTCCCCAACAAATTCTTTGGGAATTATTTTTTCTTTTTACTTTATATACTTTTTTCTGAGAAAAAAAAAAAAAAAAAATCTAAATATAGTCGCCTCATACATTTAATATCAATATATACCGTACTAGAAAAACGACTAGGCAAAAACTTTTAACTTTGCCACTTTCAACATCATATTTTTTTTTAAGTTTGATATTAATCATTGATTACACCCACCTGATTTCATTAAAAATCAAAGTTTCATGTTTATTCTTTCTTGTATTTTAGCATTGTATTCAACTTAACACTTTTTTTTTAAAAAAAACAACAAAACATTACGTCAAATATAGTACGTAAAATCATTACTAATAAATAGAAAACTTGAGTGTCACCCCATATACAATATTTTTAGAACTTTACACTCCTTGAGATTGGGTGGTTGTATATTTTTATTTCAAAAAGTTTTACAGTTTGTAGAGATTTTTTTCTTTTGTTATAGGAACATTTGGGAGGAGATCGGAGCGTTGAGGTGATACATCGTCTTGACAATTTCCAAAACGAAAATTTTAGACGAGGGAATATAAAAGAAGTGAGACGTTTTGTAAGTGTGGACCCGGTTTAGTTGGTCTTTTTTATGACCGTACTTTTAAGTTCTTTGAACTTCGCCAACATCGGATCCCACACTGGGCAAAGAGATAGTCTGTGACAGAAAATAATAATAGTAAAACCATACCATGCCTCCCCATACAACTCTGCAATACACCATGCCTTCTAATCCAACTAATTCAAAGTCCACAACAACACCAAACGGTTCAACACAGATGAATACAAATGCTAAACCTTTGACGTCTTCTACGACAACAAAAGCAACGTCCCGACCAAGAAGGGCGACCTCAGCATCATCGTATATCTTTGCGCCAAGTTGGTTAGTAAACTTAAATAATAATAATAAAGCCGGAACATCATCAACAGTGTTGAGTCCAGCATATGCATCAACAACTGAATGTCCAGCAGCGAAAGAAGAAAGCAAAGGATTAGGAACATTAAAGAAAGAAGGGCTTGGTGGTATTAAGCAAGTTAAGGATGGCCAGGAGAAAGGTGAGAAGCGCAAAATTCCAAGTGATAAGATCAAACAAATTTTTTAGGAAAGAAATTGTTAGTGGTTGAATCAGTTTCAAAAAAAAAAAAAAAAAAATTTTAGGTTGTGAATCAGGCTTTCCTTTTTTGGAATGACATAAGAAACGGACCATATCTCATATTTTTTTGATTTTTGCTTTCTACATAAATTGTGAAATTGTGTAAAAAATACTATATCAGATGGCAATTCTTCTATCACTAGCTTTTCTCGAGCGTCGGCTATTGGCACTTCACCATTGGCGCCTATTCGACCAAAAATAAGTTCACGTTCAACGGCCTCTGGAGAAATGGATGGAATTGAGGTAACTATATATACAATAAGAATTAAAATATAAAAAGAAAATTATTAATTTATTTAATATGTAGACGGTGATGAAAGGATTCCATGGGCGATCACGCTCGGCATCTCAAACTGGATCTACTATTTCGTCTTCTCCAACAAGTTTTGATCGGAATTTTGTAAGTTTAGAACTCTAAATCTGTTATAATTACGATAATAATTATCTAATTATAATTATGAGTATTATTATTATTAGTCAATTCTAACAAAAAATAATTTATTCTATTTGAAATAATACGTAGCCCACATTGGCGAAAAAGAAACAATTTCCTTTGTCAGTTGATCTTCCGTCGAGCATTGTTGACAATAATATGTGGAGTGAGTATTCGTTAATCATAATTGTGAAGTAATTTCAATCATTTAGAACAATTATAATATTAATTTGTATTAATAAATCGGATAATTATACATAGAGAATTCAGACACCAAATCCAAATTGCTCTCACCAACTTCAGTTCCTATAGCCGAAGATGCGATATATAATCAAACCATGGATCATGAACCCGAATTGGAACGGAGAATGTCATTAGTGCCTAAGGTTGAAAGCGGGAAATTAGATGGAAAACGAGCCATTAAGGGTTCCGTAAAACGCAAGACTAGTCGGTCATTATCAATGGATAGCGTTACAAGGGGGCCAATTAACAATTCTGGCCCTGTAGTAGGAACCGGTAGTACTGGTAATCGAACACTAGGCCAGGCGCAACATCTCAGACTCAACCTGAAAGAATCTGTAGCCGCTAAAAATGTCAACGGTATTCATACACAAGGATCACACATGGTATCAGTCTCAACTCCAAACGGAATAAAAAAGACACTTATGAGTAATGGACAAACATTAACCGGGAGGAAATTGAGCATTGGTGGAAGTTCCAAGTTCGATTGGAGTACAATGGGAAAAATTGGACATTCCAAGATGGTGTCAGATGATGACCTAAATGACCGCAAAGAATATTATTTACAAAACGGTCAATATCATATTGAAGAAGAAGAAGAAGAGGAGGAGGATGATGAAGAGGAGGAGGAAGAAGAGAATAATACAGAAGGGGGTAAAGATAATTCACAAGTCACAACCGATAAATTGGAAACATCGACAGACGTGGCCACGGTTGAATCTTGTCCGGTTGATGAACCATTGTCATCATCACCCAACTCAGCCTCTCTTGAACGAGAAGAAAATTTTCTTCGTCAATTAGGCTGGCAAAAGCCATATGACAAGGATGTAGACAGTAACAAATGGGCTATTACCGAAGAGGAGAAGCGCCTGTTCATCAATTTGGTCCGTGCACTGAATGGTGTTTCTATTACTGGAACAAATGATGTTTTGTCTAATGGAGAGATTGATCGAGCCAAAAGAAAATGGGCAGCTATTAAGAGTGAAAATAATAAAAGTTGTTTAGCATATCACCAACGCAATATCGCCAAACACGTCACTTTTAATTAGGGAATAATGATCGATTGTTAGCGTTATGATATCACATGAGAAACTTATAACGCGTACTCTTAAATATATTTTGATAACATAAATAAATATATATATAAACATATATATCTATTTTTTTTTTTTTTTTTTTTGTCCGTATTTTAGCACATAGTTACCAGAAAAAAGAAATATTATTGTTTTTTTTTCTCTTTTTGAAAATGATGCTTATTGTTTTTTTTTTTTTCTCGTTTTACTTGTGATTTTCGTTCTACTTGTGGTTTTCTTTTCACTTGTGGTTTTAATTCCGCTAGTAGTTTTCATTTCACTTGTGATTTTAATTCCACTTGTGGCTTTCATTCCATTTGTGATTTTGTTTCACATGATTTTAGATAGTACAATTATTTTGATGGACATGGTGTGGTGTGTATGGTTTTTTTTAGTTCGTTTAAAACACAAGGTATATTAAATGAGAATTTTTGGTATAATGAATTTTTTCTTTTTTTTTTTTTTTTTTTTATTGTTATGATTAATATGTTTGTAAATTGTTTAATCTGGATTACAACTTGTATTTTGCACAGAATACAATTATAACTTGTATTTTTATAACCTCATACTTGTATAATTGACAAGATTTGTTTAATCGAAGATTTTTGAAAAAAAAGAAAAAATCTATTTTTTTTTTTACAACTTTCATTAATTTTTACTTTCCATACCTTTTTTTTTAACATTCACATGATCATAAGGGCAATGCCTACAATTATTACCACAACAATAGCCTCTTTGTCTATGAAATAGTTCAGTCATTACTATGTAAGAAGTTTCTGGATCTGTATAGGTCTTTTGATTGTTCTAATAAAACTCGGTGTTCAAATGAGGATTTATACATAAATTTACAATATAAATAGCAACATCTATTTATTACCTGAACAGCAATTCTATGTACTTCAGCCCATGGTGGCTTTGCTTCAGATCGTGTTTCATCATTCTCTTCGTCTTTATTTTCCATACCTTTCTTTTTTAAAATCGAAGATTCTCCTGATTTATCGATGGTTGACATTCTTGTAAATTTTATCGGATAAGTAGTTAATTTAACACGAGAAAATGAGATACAAAAATATTGGCGTAAGCTATAACGATAAATTGACATAAGTTTGGGGAATTGACTAGAATTGATTAGCTAGGATCCTTAAATAGGGTGGAGGTAGTAATGGGCGTTAGAAATGCAATCATTACGTGGAAATATTTTTTTTATGGCAAATTTTCCGTTTGTTTGTTTTTCCCCACTCCTGATACTGTTACGTTACTATGACTCATAAAAGTTGTGCGAGCGTTACACGCGTGCGTACATACTGTTATCAAATACATAAATATATATGTATCTACGAACGTAAAGAGTTGGTGGCAAAAAAAGCATTGTTACACGATGATTATAATTTTTAACCAATAATAATTTATTTTTCAATTAAAAAAGATAAAACGAAACCGAATTGGCAAAGCAGTAAATCCACGCATGGTGACAAATAAGTAATGCTTAATGTTTAACAAATGTAATGAGAAAAAAAAGAACCAGAAATATCTCAATGTAATGAGAAAAAGAACCAGAAATATCTCAATGTAAATGCAGAAATATCTCAATGTAAAAAAAAAAAAAAAAGAAAAAAATTTATTTACAATCACATATAACAAAGCGCTAAAAGAAAAGAATCGTCTATAATGAATTTTTAATGAATGATGTCTATTATAATGATATATTTGATATATTTTTAGAGATTTGTTTTCATTGTTAAGCAATAAAAATCGTCTCGTTATTTGATTTGTTAGATGTTAGCAACGGCTGGTAAATATTTAGTACTCTTTACTACCCATTGAACATTTTCCCTTAATCTTTCAAATGCGTTTTCAAAATGAGCTCGTTGTACCAAATCTCGTTGTTCTTCAAGAGTGAGCGCGGGATGCCCTTCAAAGTCACGTTCTAAAACTTCGGTATCATATGGCGTGGCATCAACAAGTTCTTGGAGAGAGACTTCAAATCGTTCACGAAGAGCATAAAGCTGAGTAGGAAAGAGACGGCGTTTGTATGGGCGTATGAGTTCTGAAAGAACGTGTTCCCGATAATTTGTAAAATCTTCATCGTTCTTGGATTTGTAGGCAGCAAGATAAGCATCACGAGACAAGATGTTGTCGACAACAATATTAGAAGTCATTGTTTTTTATTTTTTTGGTACGAGTAAATGTAAATTGTTTTGTTGATCTTGCAAGTGGTGGAGCAAGTGGTGAACAAATGGTGAAGCAAGTGGTGAACAAATGGTGAAGCAAGTGGTGAAGAAGCAAGTAGTGAAGCAAGTAGTGAAAAGAATTTATATCGATATTGTTGTGATGGTGGGAGCCAACCCCTCTATTTTATATGATGCAGGATACTATTGAGCGGTATGCATCGTAATAATGACGGTTAATCTGTCAACCTGAGAAAATGTTACTATGTACTTGTTAGTCAAAATAAATGTACAACATTTAATTAAAAACCTCATGCTTGTTTGGGTAAAATTCTTCTTTATAAAGATGCTGTGAAACATTTCCCTTTTGCTGGGCGTATCGTTCGATTTTTATTGCTACCACTCATAATTAATTATAATTAATTTTGACAAGTCTTTTAATGTTCTTTTTTATAACTAATCTTGCCAATAGTTGTTCATCACATAGCTGGGAACTTAATGGTGTGTAATATTCTTACTACTTTTAATTTAGATTTACTTTATCACTATCATTATTTCTAACCCTTTCTTTCTATTTTTCTTCTTAGATAACCACCATAATAAATTTTTACTTCCGAACATCCAATAGTGCCTATTTGCCTATTTTAGCTAAACTAATTTAAAATATTCACATTGTTTCAGATTTCCCCCATCTTGGGGTCGGTAAATACCCAGACTGACTATCGAAATTAACTAATCAAATAGCATGTCCTAGTTTGGTATAATTGTTTTGTGATTCAATAAAATAACTTGTTGTTACATCAAAAAGTTCCGGGTCATTTCAGCGCGTCTGACGATTCGTGGGAAAAGTCATCGCGTTTAACAATAAAATTTACTTTTATTAAAGTTTAAGTAGATCACTTTACCATATTAATATTATCCATACCATGCATAATAATTATGACGGTCCCAGGAACCGTATAACTTTTTTAGTATGATCATCATCTTTTTCTTCATCGGTTTTATTTACCCGAAACCTTTTTTTATATTAAAAAAAAAAAAACTATATATAATTTCACTTGAAATTTCACCGTTATAGATATCTTATAGTTATACAAATTTATGGCTTTGAATTTTTGTTCTTGCCTATTTTATCAGAATCCAGATAACGAACAATAAAAAATTTCAGAGATTCAAACTTTGACGGGTTATGTCCTATATTCAATATATTCAATTGGATGATTAAATTCTGTAATTGGACAATTGGACATGGTCCGATTGAAATTGATATTGGATCAAGTTCCAATTAAAAATATATTTACTTAATCCAATTGATAACAGTGAACAGCTAACCCTAAAACAATCGTCTTGGAATCGTGAATTTCAGGGGTTCGAAATTTTTTTTCTTATCGTTATCACTCGATAATCTCTTATTACTGTACTTGAGCAGGCGAAAGATTTTATCATATAACTATTTGTGTATACGTATGTTGTTAAAAACGTCTTACCGTGCTTTTTTAAGTCATATCGATAAGAAAAAATATATATATACAAGATAACGGTTGTACTAAAATTTGACATTAATTATAATAGAATTTTGTATAGAATATGAAAATATGTTATTAATAAAGATTTATTTAAAACTTTATAATACGGTGTGTAGAATTTATTTTTAAAACCTATTTAAAAAAAAAAGTTATTTATATATATTTATACTGTATATATACTTATAAATAGGATTGGGACAAACTGACAAACTAGCTAATACGTACGTACGTAATCGATTTTGATTTGACAAATTTAGTGGTCGAGCGAGTTTTGAAGCTACCTTTTTGATGCAGTTAGTGTTAGTGGGTTATATAGAATATCAATAATGTAATTTATGCAATGTGTAGATCATATATTGAATTAACTCCGCTTTAGCCGACCCCCAAATTTAGTAATTTTGGAGTTTAGTACTAGCACTATGTAGTCAAATTATTATTATTATTACGTATTATTATTATTATTTTCCTTTACAAGATATCGCATGATCAACCACGGGAAGCATTGAATCATTGTATTAACGTACGTATGTGGTAGATAAATGAGGTGTAATCATGATAGTCGTTTAAAGGTTATTTATACATATATAGGCACACATAGTTATTATATGGATATGTATAGGGACGTTGTTCATAAATAATCGAGAGTAGTTCATGGAACGTTTACAAGTTGCTAGGTTGTAGTGGTTTGCAATGTTATATGCGGTGTTTGATTAAAATAATCGAAATAGAATGTATATGCTTTATTCGGTGGTTGTTTTTTGGTTTATACAAGAATTAAGGTGCTTAGAGATGATTTATTTAAGTTAAATGATGCATCGGATGTACTCGAGCAACTGTGATAATATACGTATGCTTGATAAATGCAAATAAATACAAATAAAAAATTGAAAATTATAAGAGATCAAAAAATAACCAGATAAAGTTTTGTAAGCCATTGTTGTGTATGATACGTAGTCTATTGTATTCATTTAAAGCAGTTCTGGGTCATTTTACATGATTTTTGGCAAAGTTTATAATGTGAAGGTTTTCTTATAAGGTTGCTCTACTATTCTTGTTTGGTTTTTATATTTAATATTTGCACTATTGCTATTTGCAATTATATGTCCTATCTATATTTCTGTTATTATTATCTTGAAATTGCCATTGGTTAGTTCTTTTGCTTCTTTTATATTTGCTTTTTGTAAACCTAATTACAGCATTTCTGATAATTTTATGTAGTTAATTTATATTGCTGTTTCATAATTTGACTATATATATGCTTTTTTTAACAGATAAAGGCTTTTATGTAAATCTGTAAAGTCTTATTTTTTAAACTAATCAAATATTATCAATCTCTTATAATTTGTTGTTTATAAATGTTATCTATCTAGTATGTTATCTATTATATGGTTAAAATTTTCCAGTATAATTATTTCTGTATATTTCTTTCTGCTTTTTTATGATTATTTTTGTTATTTTTACTATTTTTATTTTCTTATCTTTTATATTTACTGTTTTCTTTTTATAATTTTATTTTCTATTAGCTTCTTAATATTTATTATTTGTAATATTTTTTTTCATCTTTTATGTTCTATAAATTGATATATTCTTATTTTCTAACTTTTTTTTTTTAATTAATCTCCAATATAAAGTATAATTATAATATCTTATTAACTTACTGCTTGTCTTTTTGAGGTCTGTATTATTTTTAAAAGTTATTACTACTATGCTTATTGGGTTTTTATTTCTGTTTAAAGAAATATGAATTGTTTTTGCTCTTTGTTTTTAAGACTTCTTAATAATAATAATTCTAAAACTCTTTTTGCTAAATTTACTAATTTAACTATATATCTTTCTTGATTTTTTTTGTCTGTAATTATTATAATTCTATATTAAATATGCTAATTTGTTATTTTTAATTAATAAAGACTATGAAGTTTTTTTTCAAATAGATGAATTTGATTATTAATAATACTTTGAATTTTGTTCTTTTAATTTTGATTACTTGTGCATTTTTTATATTTTTGTATATATATTTAATTTTTTTTTTTTATATTTGCTAGTATGTTTTTTTTTTTTTCCTTTAAGCAGTCATGCTAGTGCTTTATTAAGATTTTGAAATTACATTTGCAATTACATAAATATCCTTAACAACTAAGC
>CAJVQA010007854.1:0-13453 GCA_910591915.1 Cetraspora pellucida | reverse complement strand
ATCCTAACCCAATCGTTAGTAACAGTTGCCGTAATACGAATATTACATAGGTGATTATCCAAATTTTCGCCATCGATAGAATTTGAACACCCAACCTACCACTTGGAGGGTTGACAACCTGACCACTTCACTAGGTCGCCACACCCTGCTATTGGCATTTTCAATAAAGTTGTTTAAAATATGTAAAAGTGTATTGGTACTATTACTAGATAGTGCAACATAATTGTAAAAACTGAGAATTGGATGTGATGATAGAATAGTAAAGAGTTGATTGAGTAGGATTTTTGTATATAATTTTATGGTATGTTCAATTAAACTGATAGGTCAGGTATTGTTGAGGTTGCTATCAAAGTTGGGCTTTTTTGAAATAAGATATATTCTGCTGTTTTTCCACTGTTTAGGTATCTTGTTAGTATTAAGACATTTGTTAAATAGTTGGGTAATAGTCTGTAACATTGGTGGACTACAGTGTTTAAGCATTTTATAGCTTATACCTAGTGGTCTACAGAATTTGTTGTTTGGGAGTTGTTGCATTATTTGCATTATTTATTTTGTGGAAATAGGCTTGAGTAGGGGGGCATACTAGTTGCAATTAATGAACTGATTAGGTTGATATTCTTCTCTCCAATATTGATTAAATATCGCAATATTAATAACTTGATGTTGGGTCCAGTGATAAAAGTGTTGTTGGACATGTTAGAGTATTTCAGTATTATCAGTTTTAATATTGTGAAAATGTACTGGATTTTTATATCTATTAAGAATGCTATTTATCATTTTGATAGATTGTGTTATTAGTTGTTCATATCTGTTATTAATAAACGTATTAATATGCTGTTTAAGGCTTTAAGTATTTTCAATATTATGTGCATGAAAAAAAGCTTTCCATACTTGCTTAGCATTATCAATCTATTGTAGTAATAGTAATGGGTTTTCAGATGGGTTTGGAATATCAAAGTTGTATTTGTGATTGATGGTATCAATATCAATTACAGTTTGTATGAAAATAGTAAGGTTTAGTTTAAATAAGTTTTTAACTTTATAGATAATGTTTCTGATAAGCTTAAGGTTTTTGTATAAAGCTATTGCTTTAGAGCTAAAGGTGTAAAAGGAGTGTTTAATTGTTTGTTTTTTTGTTAGGAATATGTTGTAAGGCTGCATTAATAATACAAGTATAGATTTTGTGCCAAAATTTTTATAGTAACTTTGTAATATTTATTTTTGCAGAAATTTTGTGTTAGTGCATATTAGAATTAATTTGATTTGAAAAATCTTCTTATTTTTTATTAGTCATTGCTTTATAGTTAAAAGTTTTATGTTTGCATTTATTTTTCTTTCTAGGTTTGTTTATTGTAAAAGAAAGGTCTATTGTGCTATAAGCATTTGATGGTTGCTATTAGTAATTTGTGATGAGTAACCAATATAAAATCTATTAAGAAATGTGATTGTGTGTTTACTTGCCTATATGTAATCAATTCTGCTAGTATATTGACTACTTTGTCAGGTAGCATCACTATTATTTGTATGATTTGCCAAGTCATACATATTAATATTATTTAAATAGTTTAGTAGTTGATATTTAGCTGCATTTGATATAGTAGTTTGAATTGATAAATTGAAATTACCAAAAATAATTATGTGTAGCTGTAGCTGAAATGCTTGTTGTATCTATGTAATAATAGAAAATTGAATTTGTTGGTGAGCAAGATTGTTTGTTAATAATAAGTATATTGAGATTATTTGAAATTTGTAGTTATGTTTAAAAAAGAGGTCTATTGCAATAGCCTCACTAAGATGGTTAAGAATGTTATGAATATGTAGTTGTAAGTTATTTTTAATCATAATACATATTCCTTCTTTAGATGTAGAGCAGTTTGACTAGTAATAAGAGAATTGATAATTATTGTAGAACTTTTTGTTTTTGGTTTTTGCAATTTTGGTTTTAGTTAAGCTAATTATATGTAGATTATTTTGAAGACAATATTCTTTTATTAAGAGCTTCTTTTCTAAATTATTAAAACCTTAAATATTGTAAGTTGCAATGTTTAAGTTGAGTGAAAGGTCAGATGAGTGATTTGTATGAAGTCTTGATGGAGATGATAGTGATGAAGAAATGGGAAAAGATGAAGATTGTTGAAGTGCTATTGGAAATATAGAAGATGAGTTCGGTATTAATATTGTAGTATATTGATTTGTTGAATTAAGAAAGTCATCTTCTGTTATGTATAATTTTAGTAGAATATTTGAGTAATGTTAGATAACTTAAAGTAGTGAAATAAAATATTTAGGTAAAGGTTTGGGTTCAGATAGGAGGTAGACATAAGCTTCACTGTAATTATTTTTAATAAAAATAGTTAAAATATAGTTACAAGCATTGCTTGATAAATAATTAAAACTATGAATGTGTCATAAAAAAGAGATAATTGTTTGTAAGTATGAAAGTAATGAAAGGTAGTTGTAAGCTAGGAATTTATTGTAACATGTGTAAAGTTGTTTGAAGTCAAAGTGTTTATTAGCAATAACAGTATTATCATAATTAGATAAGACAGTTTCTATTAGTTGTATATACAGTAAGTGAAGTTTACAGCATTATCTTTAAAAATAGGTTTGGTATATTGTGTATTGTCAAGTATTGAAGAATATTTAGAAGAAATAAGTATTGATGAGTAATATCCATAACCAAATTATTGTAGAATAAAGTAGTCAGATAAAGGTTCTGATTTATTTGATAAGTATATATAGCATTTGCTATAGTCTAGTTTAATTGATATTGCTAATATAAAGTTGTAAAGATTGAGTAGTATATAATTGTAAGGATATATATGTTCAAAAAAGGAATGAAGAGTTTGTGTATTTGAAAGTAGAGGTAGGTCTAGATGAGCTAACCATTTATTATAGCATGAATCTGGATTCAGTAGTGTATTGTATGATAGGTCTTGTGATGTTTCCTTGAAGTAAAAAGATACTATGGGGTTCAAAAAGGTGAAGGGTTATTCTGTAGATTTACTCACTATATGCTCAGTTTTATAGCTGCAAAGAGTGCCATAGCCTGCTCTGTACATTGAGTTTGGCTATTATAAACTTGGTTCTTTACATAAATATTAACTTATTTTATAAATATATAATTAAATAAATATTATTAAAATTAGTTGATAGATTAGATAAGTCTAATTAGATAAAGAAAAAAAAATAGTTAATTAAAGACTATATATAAGGTTGGAAAATATATGCTAGTGGGTTAACATGTTTTAACAACTATATTACATGATTATTATGACAATTGCCAATAAAATTATGATGTAATAATATAAATTTTATGACAAACTTTGATCTTAATTACCTCAGCTTCTAGTAATTGGAATTGAATGATTTTTTTTTGTTTTAAAGTGTTATATTTCCTCTATAAAATAAAATAAAAAATACAAAGTTCATTATTAGTTGTCAAGATAATTAAAATATATGATAACTAATAAAAATTAAAATATTATAATAGATTATTTGAATTATCTCTGTAACTAATGATTAAATTTTAATAATTTTTTTTTTTATAGAGAAAATATATATCTATTATACAAAAAAAGAATCATTTATTTTAGATTAATAATTATTAAGAAAATTAATCTTAAAGTTTAAATATAAAATTTTTGTTTTTATTAATTTTTTATTAACTAGTAATTAAAATTAAATAAAATTTATATTATTTTATAGAGAATAACTTTTTCTATAACATATTAAAATTTTATTAAATTTGAACCAATAGTTATTAAAATATTTATAAAAAAACATAAAAACTTATATTATCTATTCAAATCCTAAAAGTAAAATCAAATAACTTGCTAATTATATAAGTATATAAAAATAATATATTATAATCATTAAGAAATAAGAATTAATATAGATCATCAAGGACATAGATTAATTAGTAAGTTTTTAAATTATAAATCAAGTTCTTGGATGTAAAAAAAATTTTATCACCCTTCTGTAGTATTAATATAGTTATTATTTTTAGTTAAGTAATGTAATACAAATATTTAATTAGTTGAGTGATATGTAGTAATTTAAGTTATAAGGTTTTAGTTAGCTGGCTAAGCCAGTTAGCTAAAATATTAACCAATTAGCTATTAGCTGACATTATATTATACTTACAGAAATTTTCAATAAACTTTCTACTCAATTTTACATTTATTCATTTTTTTTTTTTAGAATTTACCAGAATCCTACTATATACTAAATCATATAATTTTTAGTCAAATTAGACAGCTGATTATATTAAATTAGCTAGCTAAACTGGCTAAGCCAGCTTAGTTGTAGCTGCTATAGCCAGCTTAAATTACTAATAACATAATATACAAATTTAATTTGTTAAATAACATAATACAAAATATATAATATATATTATTATTATAAAATATATTAACACATAACTTATAGGAACTGGCATTATTATGCTATGGCAATAAATTAGAAAATTTTTAAATTAAAACAAGAAGTAAATTTGTATAAATTAATTAATAATAGAAATTGTTAATAAGGATTTGCTGATGCTAAGAAAAACCTTTTTTTAAAAAAAATAAAAAGGTTTATAGAAAAGTTTTAAATCTTTTTTATATAAAACCTTTAATATTAATCTAATATTAATACATAGAAGGCCAGGATTATGACAGTCAGACCCAATGTATAGGGCAGACTATGGTACCTTGCACAACTATAAGAACTGAGCATACAATGATTGACCCTGTAAAAGACAACTCTAAAAGATCATTTTCAACATCTTTAGCCTCTTATGATCTTGACATATATTTTAATAAATTTCTTCTTTATTATAACATACTTCTTCTCTCTCACAATCAAACCATCCAAACACTTATACAGCATATTGATAAACACAATCACAATTAAAAAGTACTAGTATTACATTCTCTGTTAATTTTATTTATAATGAAACCTATATATATCTCCTTAATGACTTACTTCTTTCTAATCATATTATTATTCTCTCTTATCTTCTTTCTAAATTCTACAATATTCCTCTTAAATCATTTTCTTTCAACTCTACTTCTAACATATTAAACTTATTTCTTAACAATACTTTATCTTTACATCTATTAACAATTAGGCCACAAACCTCTATACCAATCCAAAACATATATAACCTATATTTAAATATTGCTACACACAATGTTTGAGGCTTTAATACAGCAACTAAAAAGAAAGCTTGGCAAAACTACTATCTCTACAATAATATTAATATAGCATGTATTACTAAAACAAAAATTGCTAACAAAACTAATCTTCAGTTTTGTAATAACAATCTTTTTACCTATTTCTAAGCCAACTCTGAAAACTTAGCAGAAGGCATTGCTATTATAATTTATAACCAACTCAAACCTCATATACATAATTGTCAAATACATCCAGATGGAGCTATTGCTTTAGACCTTTTCATCAAAAGTAAATTAAACTTCACATTATTGCAGTTTATCTTTCCTTCATTAATATACAGAAATGAAATAAAATATAACACACAGTAATATATAGATTCAACAATCCTATCAACTAAATCTACATCTAATTGTTCTTGAAGACTTTAACACACATGACAACATTTGTAGTTTCTCATCCAAATTTCAACTTATTAACTATCTACATCAATCTAACATATATAATCTTGGAGCATATGTTAACAACAAACACTACATATAGTCAAACAATACTCGTCAAAGCTATATTGACTATATTTGGACTGACTCATTTAACATACAAATCTTTTTTTCATACAGACTTGATGATAGTAATACCTCTAATCATTTTATTCTTCTTTTCTCTTGAACTTTTACTAACACATATAGTAAACCACCATACTATCATATTGGTATTAGTCATAAAATTTTTAATTATAAAGCTATATCATTAAAAACTTGAACAGAATTTTCTGACCTTCTTTCCTCTAATTTCAAAACACACAACACTGTACTTAACTATAATACAAATGAAAGTATTGAAACCACCTGGCACAAAATTGAACACTTAATTATTAATACTGCAATACACTTTATTTCTAACAAAAAATCATATAAATATAGCTATAATCACCAATATTCTCTCTACAGTACCTCACTTTATTTATCATTTAAAGAACTTGGTCACTTAATCAAAATTTTGAAAAATCCTAACAACAATCTTAACATTAATCAAATTAATTCAAGAATTCAAATTATCAATTCAAGATCTTAGTGCAACATTAGTACCCTTACCTCTTATCAACATTCACAACTTAACCAATGAATCCAACATGCACAAGATATTTGGAAACAACTCTATCATGCTTGTCATCTTGAAAACTTCCTTTTGCTTTGACAACAAATTCAACAAGCTACTGAGAAAAGATGTAAAATGTTTTCTACATATTTCAAATATGCCATTAATAGCATTCTTAATCATTATAAAGCTTCTATTCATTTTTCTAACATTAAACTTTCAGACCAAATAGTTTTTTTTTTATTTTTTTTTTTTTTTTATATTAAGGTAAGTACTTGCAACCCAGAATTTTATTAATAGTACATTCAGCTAATGGTTGTATTACAACCAAAAGGGGCAATTATAAAAAAAGTATACAACTAGCCACTCATACAATTTTAGTTATTGTCTAATTTAAGTAGTCCGCCTGAAGGTTCTACACTAGCTGCCATACCTGAAACCTACTTGTAAGTTCCCTATTTAACTACTCTGTTTTCATATTCATCCATCTACCTATACCTACCAAGATGCCCTGGTCAATATCAGTGCAAATATGTCATGGTCACTAAGTCTTTAAAGCAGTTTACTTACATGGGGAACCTTTGACCTTGTACTAAACCTTCCAGAATCTTCTGTATCACATTCTTACAACTAACCTGTTATTGCTATGAATGAGATCAACACTAATGGTCAGGATGTATCATTTAACCACTATGGCCTTGTAGAGTTCACCCCAACTCTGGTACTGACTTCACAACATATTTCTACTACTTTGGTATTCAATTCAAGTTCCACCAAGCTCCCAAACTAGATAGACTGAAAAGGCAGATCGTAATCATACATCTTTGGTTTACATGTTTGCTGGCATGTAATCTTTTTCTCCAGAACTCAGAAATTTTAGTGGCCTGGTTGGTTTCATTTGGCTCCTTTTCAAAGGCCAGCTCTTTGCCTGGTTTTACAAGTTCTAGCTCTATTTTATAGGTCTAGTCTTTATAGTAGCACCATCAAAAGTTTGGGTTATCTCTCTACTCGGGTCTTCCATGTAGGCTTCCGTCCTCCTATTTGCTTCCTATAATTTACATGACCTAAGGACTTATCTTGGGTTTACACCACCCAGTACTAGTTTGTATTCCTTCATACAATGTTGCACAAATGCCTAGACCTTCCAGTCAGGCTGGTATGACACATGTTACAGGTATCCTATTCCAATCAATCATGGAAGACAGTTAGCTATAACACAGAAAGAATTGCAAATTTTCACCATTACTGGGATTTGAACTCTAGACCTGCCACTTGAGGATTAACAATCTATACACTTCACTAGGTTGCCACACCCCTTCAGACCAAATAGTTACAGATCCAAACCTTATTAAACATCATATACGATCTTATTTTCATAACTGGACAGCTTATCAACCAACTAACCAAACCCTTTTTAATAACTTCTGGTCTGCACAATATTAACTACTATCACATATTACTACTCAATGGTATGACTCTCTTTCTTCTTTTATTACTAAAAAAGAAGTTACTTAAACTATAACAAAGCTTTCTAATGGAAAAGCCTGTGGTCCTACAGGCATTAGTTATGAAATACTTAAACATGCTGGCACTACCTGCATTAAAGCTATAACTGCTTTGTTTAATTGCTGCCTTGTCTTAGATCAAACTTCTAAACAATGAAAGCACAGCAGAATCTACCCTATTCCTAAATAAAACACATTTAATAAAGATCTTAACCTTACTTGCCCAATAAGTCTTATTGAACACACTTGCAAAGTTTATACAAAAAAAAATTATTACTAATAGAATTAGTAATATATTTTCAAAACATTTTATACTTTTACTATATAGCTATGTTATTCTATCTAATAACTGGACTTCTACACCTATTCATATACTTAACAATATTACTAAGGATGTATTATGCAACCAAAAAACCATTTGGCTTCTATTTTAAGATATAAGTAAAGCCTATAATTCTGTCAACTTGAATCTTCTTCAACACTTACTTTAGTGTTTTGCACTTTCTAGTTCTATTATTAATACTATCATTAACTTATTTACTAATTGACAAAATTAAGTTATCACAAATCTTAGCCTTACACCTTTATATCTTGTACTTAATGATATTGATCAAGGTGAAACTATTACTTTTCTTTTGTGGAAAATTTATTATAACCCACTTATTTCATACATTCACAATAACTTTAATAGTTATTTTATAAAAGTTTCTTGGCCAACTAATCTTAAAGATCTAACATATAACAAACTTGAATCATACTGTTCAGTTCTTGCTTACATTAATGACACTCTTTGGATTGCATCTTCACAGCAAGAGCTTTCACAAATTCTTAACACAACAGAATCCTTCTACAACATGGCAAGTATTCAAATTAATCCTACTAAATCTATATTTACAACTAATGAACTTTTAACCAACTACAATTCTATTATATACAACAATTATTTACTTAATCTTCATCCTCCAAGCGAACTATTTAAGTTCCTAGGATGCTAGTTTACACTTAATAACAAACAAACAAAACAGACAAAGCTCATTATGGCTGAGTTTTCACATCTCATTAAAATTGCAAACACTAAACAAATCACTGATATACATGCACAATATATCATTAACACTGTCATTATTCCTATAATCAAATATCATCTTCACAACATAATTCTTAACTAAAACACTTGTAACAAAATTCTTACTAACCATATTGGACTTGTTAAAAACAAAGCCAAACTTAGCCATACAACTTCTATTAGTATTTTACTTCATCTACAATTATATAATATTTGCAACATATAGAATATTCAACTATAACACTATATTACAAACTATATCAAAAGACTTAACTCTTCTGATCTTCTTGGTATTAGCACTTGTATCCAACTTCAACAACTTCAAAATAATTTTTGGTCATCTACTAGTATACTAATATACAACAATCCTACTATTGATAGACCAAACAAACATTTTACTAACTTTAAAATTATTCAACTTTTCAAACCTCTTGATATAATATTTACTTCTAACTCAACTTACAACATTCTATATACTACTCAAGATGGCTTTATCTCATTAGAATCTCTTCTCTGCTCATATCCTAAATACCTAATCTTCAAAAAACAACTTAAATATCATGGTTCCTATATTTAGACCAACTTATTACATTTGGTAATTTATGTTTACTAGACTGAAAACACATCTCTCCTCACATCCACAAAATTCCAAAAGGCAAACAACCTCTCTGGTTTACTTATTTAGAAGACCAAAGTTACAAGTCACTTTTATAACTATACACTATACTCACACTTACACCTACCTGACACTAACTACTATAGCTACACAACTAAACACTTATCAACATATACAAAACTCTGGCTTATTACAGTACTTGATAACCAAATCATTACTAGGAAAGCCAGAAGACAACCTTCTCAATCTGGCACTGTGCTTATTACTCACTGGCGATGTCAAATTGAATCACAATTTATCTGCTTATATCTACTTGCACCTATTCAATCAAAGTCATGTTCTGGTTGTTCTCTTAACTCATATACAATCAATAACAAATGTACAATCATTATTCCTACTAATCTCTCAACTCAATTTTTTGAGTGAGTTAACACAAATGATAAAACTCTTAACTTTAATGCCAATCATTTGGACTTCTTATACCAGTTGCAATCAGACATTCTACCAAACTCCAAGCCTACCCAATATTATTATTTCAACAAACTCAATTTTAATTATCTTTAAACTTTATATACTTACTCATAAACTCCAACAAAATGCCAATTACAATACTAACCAACAAGAACTCCATTTTTATACTGATGGCTCTGTTATAAATTTGGGTACTTCTCAATGCTCTATGGGCATTGGATGGGTCCAATTCAACAATAATTTTATACTGCATACATTTTAGGCACAAGTTAAACTTTGATCATGCTCATTTAAATCAAAACTTACTGATATCTTATTAGCTCTTATTACTACTTCTAGAAACTGTACTGTAAATATATACACAGACTCTCAATCTATAATTTCAAAATACCAAAATCTTTTAAATTCTTCTACTACTCTATTATATACATATACACTATAGTTTTCATTTTGGAATACACTTGTCAACTTTATCAACTTGTACAAAATTCAAATTATCTTTCACAAAGTTACTACTCATTAAGATAATATATATAATAATTTAGCTGATCAACTTGCATGTAACTATTATAACTTGCTATATCTTACTTTCATGTCATATAATATTTACAACCCAGCTTATACTCTTATTCTTAAGAACTTTTCTCTTGAATTACCAACTCATTACAGTATTCATACAATTTGGTATGCATATATTTATGCACTATAGATTACTCAAAACTGTTTTCTTAAAAGAAAAAATTTTTTAACCAAATCAACTGACAAGCCACTTGGCTGTATATCAACAATAATCAAAAAATTTCAAACTTCTCATATAGCTTTCAATTATTTACTCTTAAGTCCTTTAGAATTAAAATTTTACTGGATGAACTTTCTGCCATACACACTTTACACAAACGTTACTACTTATATCCATCTACCTGTTACTAATGTCAATACACCAGCTCTTATTTTCATTAGACAACTTGCCCATCTAATCAATTATTAAACAATCTTATAAATAAATCATTACAAAATATTTTTAATACAACTATTCTTAACACTATTTCTGAAATTATAACTAACCTACATCATCAAATCAAACAACTAAACTGCATGTCCAGTCACAATATACCAGACCTATCTTCAATTTTCTCAACTCTATCAGGCTTAATACCAAATAAAATCATTACTATAGTTACAGACTTATCATTTACAAAAATATCTATAACACTTATTACTAAATTCTTATTTCATCTTAATCAACAAATTTATCACAAAATTTGAATTCCCTACTGTATTTCAAGATCTACAATTCATCTTTTTACTTCTAACTTATCTTTTAATTTTACTTTGCAATTGGTACAAACACCTTCTCTTAATACTATTAGCTCTAAGATTAATTCTTGGTATATACAATAAATTAAATATCAAACTAATCTCTTATACATTATTACTAATACCCAAATCTAGGTAAGCCTTGACTACTTCAGTTGGTTTAGGTTACAGATAAATTAATCTGAGCTTCTATTCTTGCTATAATATTTTAAAAGTAGATTTAAACTTTATATAAAAATCTCAGTTAAATATTCAATAAAGATAGAGGCATGGCCTCACCATTAATATTCAAAAAAAAAATCCAATATTAATAAATAATATATTAAAATAAAGATTTAAATAAGCTGTTATTTTGTTTTAGATAACAACTAAGTTTAGCTTAATAAAATATTGAAAAATTTAGAAAAACATCATGCAGTTTAAGAAATATATTTTATTGTAAAATAATTTAAAAGATATAAAACTAGACTATAAATATATAAAATTTAATATAAATAATATTATTTGAAAGGATAGAAAAGATTTATATAATAAATTATTTAGTTATTACCAGTTTATTATTAGAGAGCTTTGGTACAAATAATCATTAAAAAAAGTTAATATTTGCATTTGATATAAAATATATTTAAAAAATTTAATATATATAATATTTATGTTTTTTAAAAGTTTTAAAAGATTTAGGACTTAGCTAATTTAATTATTTATATTCAAGTTAAATATACTTGAATAAGCATTTTACTAAAATTATTCTGATCTTATAATCAAAATTATATAATTTTATGCTTATTAGAACTGTCTTGATAAGTTAAATCTAATTATAGTTATTTTATCCAATTTAGTTTTATATATTAAAAATTATAACCAAAAATATAAAACTTTTAATAGCAACACTATTCTAAATCTTTTTATACTTTCTTTTTTGTAGATATTGTAATACTGAAATATCATGATGATCTTAAATAAAAACTCAGACATTTATATGAAATATAACATTATATATATATAGAGAGATATTATAACAAAGAAAGAATAACTCTTTCTGTAAATTCTTTTTACACAAAAATAACTAAAAATCTGTCAATACTAAAATCATCAATACCTGATTTTTTTATTAAGATAACCAACTTTGGTGTCTTAAACTTGCTCAGCTCCTAATTTTACAAATACTTTGAAAGTTTCAAGTCTATAACTTTCGAACTTGCAGTTTAACACTGCCAAAACAGCCTTTGGCCTTCACTATTAAACTTTTAATTATTTCTCATAAAGTATTTTATTAATCTATTCTACAGTTATAAGAAAAGTTGAAAGCACTTCCTTCTGATTAAAACAAGTCCAAAAAGAAGCTTGCAGTCCTAAATTTGACAGAATTATAATAGAAAACAACTTTAACTTCTCTGTAGTTTCTTTTTCTTTTTTTTTAATTCTTTTGTCCTTACTCCCAAATATTTTCTCCAAAATGTTTTTCATGTAACCTTAAATCATTTTTAAAATTGGTTTCATTTAATTTTATATTGTGTAAATTAAATTTATCCAAAAAAGAAATTTATTTGTTACAAATTATTTTGTACTAACTTACTAAAAATAAATTTTATACTCAATTACACAATAGTTATTGTAATACTCAACTATTTATAAATTTGTATTATATTAGCCACACTAGCCACACCAGCCACAAACTTGTGTTACCTAGATTACATAAGGTTACACAAGCCACAGTAATCATTGTCAAACCCCTGCAAATACAAATTATACCCTGCAACTAAATTTATATTATAATTAAACTTTTAAAAAAAAAACCTTTAATCAAAGATTACAAAAAATTTTACTAAGTAATCTAAACTCTGACTTCAAAATAAACTCGTAGCACTATACCTACTCTTAGTACAGAAATACCAGATATCTTAGATCTTGATTATTTCTTCAATAATCATGCAAGCTCTTATTGCATTGCCATCTATGAAAATTAACCTGTACAAGTAAGAGCTATTCCGGACAAATACAGACCTACCAAATGTATTACCATGAAACTTAGATCTCATCCACCAACCATTTCTTTCCTGCTTCTGCAACAACTGCAACAATCAAGTACATGTGCAGATTATTCCACACTAAATTTATTGCAGAAAACAATAAAACTTCTGAACTTATTAGCAAAACCGATAAAACAACAACCAACAAACAAGCCAAAAAGCTCCAAGAAGCACTTGCAAAATCTAAATC
>CAJVQA010007853.1:0-13453 GCA_910591915.1 Cetraspora pellucida | reverse complement strand
ATATTATCAAATAAAATTTTATTTAAATATTTTAAAATTTAAAAAATGTAGATCATAAGCATATTTTTAACAATTTTATAGGCAAATTTGTCTGGAAAAGCTTACAGATTAAAGAATAATTTTTATAAAATTTTTATCAATAAAATTAAAACTTTAATACAATATAGAATAATTAAAAATATTTCTTTTTTTGTTAAAACTTAAATTTAATATTTATATAATTAATAATTTTAATATTTATTACTGATGATAATATTATTTTTATTTCTTTTATTAAATTTAAAGATAAAAAGTAAGTTTAAACTAAAGTTAAGGTTAAATATAAAGATTAAATCTTTGTTATAATTAGATTTTTTAAAGATTTTGAATATTTTTACTTAGTATCTTTAATATATGTTAGTTAGTAAATTATTAAAATATAGTATCTCTAACTATATTACTATTGGCAAAAAATAGCAATTTTTTATAATTAATTTTAATTCATTAATTTTTATTTAGGAAGTTGTTATTGCTACCTTTTAATTTGTTATTGCTATCTTTTAATTTGTTATTGCTACCTTTTAATTTGTTATTGCTATCTTTTAATTTGTTATTGCTACCTTTTAATTTGTTATTGCTACCCCATATGATATATAAACTATGTGTTACATATTGTGAGCTCCAGAATTAGTATCACATTGTCACAGTTGCATGTGACATGTGATTAATTATCACATTGTTACAGTTGCATATGACATGTAATCAATTATCACATTTTTGGGACCTGTCACTTACCCAAGTGATTAGTTATATAAAAAGTAAGATTTATCTTACTTTTCTTACTTTTATTACTTTGGTTACTTTAGGTAGATCGACAGCATATAGAACATTTGGGTTTCATAATTATAGAAGAGAAATGTGTCTTATAAAAGACATAATATAAATAGATAATGCAGAAAAAATAAACTCCAAATGTAAATAAAACTTTTATTATAAATAAAGGGCTTTCTGGCTAGGGAAAAAAGTAACGACGATACCTCCAAGTAAATACATTTGCTTAAATAAACTTAAATTATCCAACCCTATATTAAAGTGAAACTATAACCTGACATAAGCTAATAAACTATCATTAAAACCATTATCATAAACTATTATTTACCTGTTTGTAAACTACTAAACCACTAAACTACAGTTTATTCATTCACTGTAAGTCACATGACCAAGTTATTAATGTGAAAGAAGGACCTGACTCCAATTCGATGTATCGTAACCTCAGAATAAGAAAGAAAAGAAAGAATAAAAGAAGACCAAGGTTAAAGAAAACATAGGTTGAAGGAAAGACTTAGAAGAGAAGAGTAGTACTTACCTACAGATAAACCATCTAGCCAAATTTAATACACCTTTTTCAACTTAGCTGCTATAGTTTACATGAGGATTGGAAAAAATTAGTGACAGACTTGCTGATTTGCTATATGATAATATTAAAAATTCATATAATATATATAACAAATATAAACATCAACATACTATATTGTGTGTATTTTAATTATTATTACATTTATTTGCAAATATCTAATATATACTAATTTTGTAGTTACATATATACATAGCTAATTACAAAGAAGTAATACTCATATCTATTTTATAGAACTACACCTTTACATATTAGAACAAGTTTAGCAATTGTGACCAGTTTCATGATATATACTACACTGTTTTAAATGTTTTTTAATAAGCTCAAATGCTGACAAATCTCTTTGTGTTGAATTTTGGCTTCAGTTTTTTGCACCAATTGGCCTTTCCTATGATTTAGTAATAATTGGATCTTTTAGTACAATAAGAGGTATGTGTCCTAACTTTTTTAGTTGAGCACAGGCAGCAGCCTGTTGATATGGTGGTCAGAAATGATATTGTTGTGCAAGACTTTGTAATAAGGGTTGAAGATCAGCATTACTACTATCTACAGGGTGTGTGGGATCTTCCAAGAATTCAAAGTAATGACCTTGAATCCATCATTGCTTGTGGATATCATCTAATTGTAATGGTTGTTTAGTTGCTAGGTGTTTACTTATAATGTGTAAGCATGAAAGTCCCATTGTGGATATTAAGGTTCTTTTGTAAGGTATAAAGATAAATTTTGAGCTATATTTGATGCTTTAATCCATTTATTATAAATTTTTTTTAAAGCAAAAATAGACACACAACACAAAAAAGGCTCAAATAAAATAGTTTGGTAAGTATGTTGTACTTACATATGTTCAGAAAAAATCATTGCTTAAATTTTCCTTGCCTGGAACTTTACTTGCAATACAATTTTTTGATACATGATTCAAGGTCATCCATGGATGATTGTAAATATTTTTTAAGGATGGCATAAGTGACTTCTACTCATGAAGTTTCTTTATTACCAAGGTGTAAGTAACAATTAGTCCAGGCAGAAATAAAATATTCTTTATATGGGATCCAAGTTTCTCTAATATAATTAAGTATATTAAATTTATTTTTATAACATTCCATGAATTTATTCCATTGAATTGTAAACTCTTGTTCATTAATAGATCCTATGATTGTTTGCCACAATTTCATAAATTTGGTTCATTGTTCTTCTGTATCAAAGTGATGTCTACATTTGGCTAATATGTTTTTGTTTATATGCCAAATGCATAGAATTTGTTTAGTAGTTGGAAATATTTTACTAATAGCACTTATTAATGCTAATTCTCTATCAGTAACAATGACATTAGGATATGAAATTCCATTAAAAATTCTTGAAACATATGATAAGGCCCATTTATAATCTGCTTCTGTTTCGTCTTTTAAAAATCAAAACAGGAAAAGAATATCACATTGAAGCTTGATACACCAATAATATTTAATAAAGGCATCTTATACCTGTTTGTCTTATATGTGCAATTTATTAGTAATATACTAGAATAAGTATGAGTTAAGGCAATAGATAACCTGTGAGTGAAAAAAAGGTGTTTGATATAATTTTGATAATTGTATTTATATTCAAACTTAAAATCCAATCCTTGCAATTCATCTAATAAAGCTTGGATTGGTGTTCTGCTATTAAGTCTTTCTTGGCAAATTGAGTATAATGAATTATAAATCATTCTTGATATAGCTATAGATGAAGGATCATTCTGATGAATTGTTAATAAAATCTGACATGGGTAGAAGCTGACAGCATGCATTTATCAAACTTGATCTAATTGACCAGCATCTAATCTGCTAACTATTGGATGTTCAGATATATTTATTGATGCTTTATAGTTATAAATAGGGTTTTTAACTTCAAGAAACTAAACATTATTACATCTAGATCCATAGTGTTCAAATAAACATCCTAAAAGCCTAGATGCAGTTTGTTAATAACATGTATTGGTTGTCAAATTTAATTGGTTCCTATAAGAACCACCTCTATTATATTTTAATAACACATTCTTGATTCTGTCATTTTTATCACTACATGTTCTCTTTACAGTTATTGCATATCCTTGGGCCCTAGTAAAATTTCGAACATAATTAAGAAGTTTATCATAGTTTGTAAATTGGTGAGATGCAGGTGGAAGCATTTTGATAATACAGTAATATGTAACTACAGTAGTTATTAGATAAGAGATATAATACAATTTAATTTTTAACAGATTCAAGAAACAATAAGAATTTGTAGATATAGATAAAAATGATTTTATTAAATTCAGATGAAATGGATATTTATAGTTTTGATTCTACTTTCTTCTATCTTCTTATCTAAAAAAAAATTTTAACATTTATATACTGTACATGCAATTATGACACATTCCTAATGCGCATGATAATTAGAATTAAACATAGTACATTTATTACCTAAATATTATATAACTATATATTACATTATATCTCATACAGACTAATCATATGTATTGTTAATTAATTGTATGATATATAACATGTGTGATATTTAGACAATGGTTATACTATATTTGATCTGAAGTTTGGACTGCTATAAGCTATAATCTGCTAATTTTTTAACTATCATAAGCTATAATCTACTGATTTTTTGACTGTCATAAGTTACACTTCACATTATATAATTTATTATCAATTCTGTAGCATGGGTCAATTTTTTTTTTTTATTAATTAACAATGTAATATGAATCAAAAAGTAAAAAAAAATAAAAAAAAAAAATAAATGCTTATTGTTTAACTATGCTATTATGCTTAACTATTTAATTAAGCTAAACTAATAGCTAAAATTGTTTTGTTAACTCAATTTAAAATAATTAATGTTTTATAATTTAAAATTGATATATATTACATCGTATACATATCATATAGAGGTAGCAATAACAAATTGGGAGGTGGCAATAACAACTTCTTTTATTTATATAGTTATTATTTATTAGTTAATAATATATATATATATATTTTTATATTAAAAATTAAATAGATCCCTTAACTAAAATTCACAGGAAGCAAAAACATAAAATAACATTAAAACATATAAGCAAGCAATATATAGAGCACTAAGGAAAAAGATAGAAAACATAGAGATACAGCTAACCAACTTAGAAACAAGAAATAAACTAGAATAGCAACAAGCAACAGTAAGGAAACCAATCTTTGGTAAACTTTAATAAGCAAAATTAGCATATAGAAGTAGAACAAAACAGATTGGATAAACCTACATAAAACTATTAAAGGAAGGTTTAGCATAAAGATACAAGCTTTCTATCAATACACTAATATAGATATAGCATTCTTCAATAAGGTTCTTAATTAGTTTTAACCTGATTTGAAATGTTTGCAAAAATTTTGTTATTATTGTCAAAAAATTAGAAAACCACACTAGATCCTGAAACAAACAGTCAGAACATGTGGTCAGCTGACAACAAAACAACAACAAACATAGCATATTACACAAACAACAATACTATCCTAATTAGGAAATAATAGATAAAAGTTTCTACATGTACTGCTAAGCAAATGGAAAAACAACAAACTAAAATAGAAATAGAAGTATAGTGCAGACTAGGCCTTATAGGTAACACAGAATTAATACAATATATAAGAGGTTTTGGTGATAAAAATAGAAGATATATAGACAGCAGAATACTAGATGAAATCTTATCAAAGAGAATAGATAACTCTAGCAATTTAGAGTATATAGTGAAAGATCTTGCAATTTATGACCTAAAAAATATCACAATAGGTGATGTACTTCTTTATGAGCAAGTACTTGAAGCACTTAAAAGAGCAGAGAACTTTTTATTAACAAGAAATATGATAGAAGAATGGGCAGGTAAGCTTTTAGCAGTAGATCAAAACCCAAAATCATTTAACTACTTGTTAAGCATGAAGAATGAAGAAATACTAAAAGTGAAAGCAGAAATTGAAGGAATAGAAAGAGGTGAAAATATAGAAAACATAGATATAGCTTATATTGAAAAGAAGAGACAACAATATGAAATAAGCAGTGATGAAGAAGCCAGCACAAACCTAAGTGTAGTCATCAACCAAATGCAAGATCTTAGCATATTAACATCATTAGATAGAGAACCAATTGCATTAGATTTTCTATAACAAATGAAAAGAGAAAAAAAAGTAGATAAAAATAAAAAGAGTTAAGGTTAATAACAGAGAAAAATCATGAAGTGCAAATATTTATAGACACAATAGAACAAAGTCAGTGGTCTCCAACAAATTATATATATGACAATAGCAAATCATTCAAAGCAAATATGCCAACATATGCAATACCAGATACAAATAAAGAAGAAAGACTAAAATACACACAATAGATTCTACATAGTAATTATCACATTAAAACAATTAAAGAGGTTTTCAAAAACAGGAACAGTTGAATTGAGGTAGATTTCGACTGTAAAATTTAGTAGAGATGCAGCAATGGATAGAATCAAAGAGAAAGAAGAAGATTGGCTTAAATTGATTCCAAAAGAATCAAAAGTGAAGAGAAAAAACTAAGCTGCCATACAGTAAACAACAGTAAAAAGACAAAAATAAACCCAAAAAATACAAGAAATTTAATGAAAAGGATGATGATAAAAATGCATACCTAGAGAAGATGAATTAGAGCCATATATATGTCTAACAATATGGGACCTACTGGCTAACATCAATACAGAAGAAATAGAATACATGTGTAGAAACTTCAAAAAAACTCAAATTAAATGCATTAGAAGATCCAAATATAAAGCTTTAGCTGTAGTTAGAATGGAAAATATAAAAGAAGAAAATGTGCCATGGTCCTTACCAATCAGCATAAACTTGCTAATAAGAGTAAGCATAGGCAAAGAAGACTTTAACAAGCACAATTCACAAAACCGATTTACAGCAAAGATTTTAGAACTTCCAAGTGATGCATTAGAAGTATTACTATTATGATGCTTGAATAAAAGAGAAGCAAAATTAGTATATATTCCATTTAACAGAAATGGAAATTAGAGAAGATTAGTAACAATAACATTTGCAACTGAGGAAGAAATGAATATGGCATAAACAAAGCCAATAAGATTTAACAATCACTTATTATTTTGGTCAAACTATGTTGAAAAAAAAGGAAAAAGTAAAAAGAAAAGTGATAATACAAGTACAAAAGAATAAATAATAACAGAAAAAGCACTGATGAAGAAATATATAAATATAATCGAAGAAAAGAAAGTAAACAAAGAAATAACAAGAACAGAAATAATTATAGAAACAGAGAGATTACAGAAGAAACCTAATAATCAAAGATCAGAAGCAAAAGAAGATAAAGAAAGAAAAAAAACCACAATTACAGCCACAAGAAGGAACCTCACACATTGAAAATATCTTAAAATGAATACTAGAAAGATTAGAAAGACTAGAAGAAGATAGAGAGAAAAATAAGATAAACCAACCTAAATGCTCCTAAGAGCACCACAGTTGAACCAATGAATATAGACAAGGAAATTGAAGTATTTTTTACAGGTTGAATGAATAAATAAAGGGTGAATAATAGGTAAATAACAGAAAAAATACTGCCATTATTCTACCCTATATCTGCAAATAATGACAGTATAATAGCAGCATAATAGCAGAATAACAGTAAAATAACAGGAGGTTTGTTAATATGAGTAACATAATAGTAACATAATAGCAAAATAATAGAACAGTTCTATTATTTTACTTTTAGTCTTTGTAACTAAAAGTAAAATAATAGAACTGTTCTATTATTTTGCTATTATGTTACTATTATGTTGCTCATATTGCCAAACCTCTTGTTATTTTACTGTTATTCTGCTGTTATGCTACTGTTATACTGCCATTATTTGGCAGATATAGGGTAAAATAATGGCAGTTTTTTTTTCTATTATTTACCTATTATTCATTCTTTATTTATTCATTCGACCTGTGTTTGCAGAAAGAAAGAAAAATCTTCGAGGAAGAAAAAGAAATTAGATTTCCTTATCAGAAAGAAGAAGGTTATAGGATAAGAAAAAAAGAAGTTAAAAATATAAGAACAAGACAGAAACTACTAAAAAAGAAATAAAAAGAAGGAAAGAAAGAAATAAAGTTAGCATGTCATAATAACAATGGACTCAAAACTAAAGGTTGGAAATTAGAGAATTTACTTAGCTGGGCAGAAGAATAGGAAATTGTAATACTAGGAATTATAGAAACAAACATTACTAAAAGAGAAGGAAGGTTCCTAATGCATGCAGCAAGTAGAAACTATATAGGATACTGGACAAATGTAGCAGAAGATAAGAAAAAAGGTTCAGATATAGGAATACTAATAGAAGAACAATAGGAAAAGCATGTGAGTGCAGTCAAGAGGATAAGTAAATATATAATGAAGATTATATTATACTTTAAGCAATTGGAGTTGGTAGTAATAGGAGTTTATATACCATCAAATAATAAGATAATAGAGAAAAACATCCAACAGAAGATTGTAGAAATAGTTATGAAACAGAAAAGACAAATACAAGTTGTAATTATGGATAACTTTAATCATATAGCAGACAATATATTAGATAGGCAACATACACAATCAGAAAATTTTAAAAGACTACCAATCTTTAACTGGATAAGAAAACAAGACTTCATAGATACATACAGAAATATGCACCTGACAAGCCAAAATTACATATAGTCAAGCAAAGAAGTGGCAACAAGAATTGACTATATTTGGGTGTCAGAAGAACTGGCCTTAGGCTTGCAAGAAGCAAGCATTAAGGAAACAGAAGAAATCACAAATAGCAATTATAAAATAACAACTGCAGAAATATGAATTAAACATATGATGGAGAAAAGCAGCAAAGCAGAAGTTAAAAGAAAGGACAATCAAGAATACTGTATTTATATGATCAAGCAAAACCAGAAAATTGGGAAGATTATATACAAGAGCTACAGAAGTGACTAGAAGCAAAAGAAAGTCTAAAAAATATTCGAATAGAAGTGCAAGACATGAAAGAACATATAAATAAAATAAATAATATATAGGATACATTAGAAGAAGCAATTATCACTGCAACAAATAAGCATATACCCAAAAAAAGAATATACAACACAATGGCAAATAGAAAAACTAGTAAAAAAGTACAACAATAAGAAAAAGATATTGTAAAGATACAAAGATTAATCAAATATGCAAAGACAAAAAAAGACCAAGAAGTAACAGAAGAAGAAAGAAATAAGACAAATGAACAAATAAAAGTACTAGGCAACAAAATAGATGCAAAGCTGCAAAATCACAAAGACATTAGTCACAGGCCTGGATAGAAGATATGAAAGGTTGGTGGAAACTTCTATAAGAAAAAAAAAAAGACTGGGAATAGGCACAAAGAAGGCAAATAAAAGAAAATATAGACAAGAGATATAAAATGATTAAAACAGATCAAGGAAAAATGCTTGCCAGTCTTCTAAATAAGCTATATAAAAAAATAACACTTGATAGGCTTATTAAGCAAGTAGAAAAGAACACAATTTTAATAACAAAACCAGAGGAGGTTAAAATGAATGTAGCAGAGCATTATAAGTTGCAGTTTAGGAAAAAGAACACTAAAGTAGAAACAATGACAGAAAAGTAGAAGGAGATATACAAACTAAAAGAAAACATTAGAGAGAAATAGTATGCAGAAATTGAAGAAAGAATTAAAGAAAAAGAATAGGAAGAGACATTAAGAGAGTTTAAGACAGAGACAGCTCCAGGTATCTCTGGTATAAGCTATATATTGATCAAAAGAGCAAATATAAAAACACAAAAAATCTTTAGAAGCTTCGCAGACCTATGCTTGGAGATAGAAGAAATTCCAATGAAGTGGAAAATAGCACAAGTCTATCCGATATCAAAAGATATAGAATGGTGATTTAGTTTAAACAACATTCACCTGATAGCACTCATTGAAACATTTAGGAAAGTTGTAACAAAGATGGTAACAAAAAGACTTGCTAAAGTATTTATAGAAAGAGAAATACTTAAAGGATCAAACTTCACAGGCCTTCCAGGAAACTCAACAGAGCAACCAGTACAAATTCTAAATATGATAATAGAGGAAGCAAAAGAAAAAGATAAAGAAGTATGGATACTGTTGCAAGATATAAAAAAGGCATTTGACTTAGTTCTTCTTGAAAGTCTTGAACTAGCATTGCAAAGAGTTAAAATACCTAAAAGAACAGCCAAATATATGGGGATGAGTCAGTAGAAACACAACATATCATTTTTAATGAAATTTTTTTAAATCTTTAAACAAAAATAACATAGCAAATACTTAATCAAATTTAATAAATTTTTTTTTAAATGAATTCTATATGTTTTTATAGTTGTTTTAAAAAAATTTTTATTAAATTTGATTAAGTTGTTGTTGAATTATATTTGTTTAAAGTTTTAAAAAAATTTATTTATAAAAAATATGATGCGTTTCTACTGACTTACCCTTATATTTTAAAGCTGTTTTACAAGAGACAATTGAGAATAATCACAGCCTATAGCACAACAGAAAAACTAACAGTGGAAGATGGAATAGACCAAGGTAAAGTAATCTTACCATTAATATAGTGTCACTTTTATGACCTATTACTAGAAAGAATCCAAGAAGATGAAAGTTTGGAGTATACAGTTGAGTAACAAGTACAAAAAGATATGCAATGCAACAATATTACAAGATATCATTAAGCAGCAATTGCATATGCAGATGATACAACATAGATTGCAAACAGTAAGAAGCAACTATTAGAGATTCTAGAAATAGCTGAGGAGTTTTTTAAAATGAATAATATAGAGATAAACAGATCAAAGTCAAAATTAATAATAATGAACACAAAAAACAAAAAAGAAGAAAGGACAGTAATAAATAAGAAAAGCAAGATAATAAAAGAATCAAGATATAAAATAGTTCGCTCATTGGAAATATGGCTAAATAGTAGAATGCAAGAAGTATCAATAAAAAAGAAGACAAAGAGAATAGTAAACCAGACTATAAGAGATCTAATGCACAAGAAAATGATAATAAGCCAGATTGCATATATAAACAATATGGTAATAATACCCAAACTAAGCTATATGTTACAGTTAACAAAGATGTTAGATAGAAACCTTAATGAAATACATCAACCAATAATAAGTCTGGCTAAGCAAAAGAGCAGTTTATAAAAATAGTAGAAAACTGTATAATGGAGCATAAAGATCTTGGCAGCTGTAGAACATTGCAATAAGAGTTATTTATAAAGCAAATAAGTAGACTTGTAGCAAGACTAAACAAACAAGACAGTTTCAGAGAGTTAACAAGACTAAAAATAACACAAGGTTGTTAAAGAGCAGGCTTAACAGAAGATATATGGAAGACAAAAGAGTGATTAGAAACTGAAACATATCTGAAGAATAATTTAGCATGCCTTATAATACTCAAAGTAAGAAAATTAAAAATAAATATTAGAACAGAAAGTGAACTATGTTTAATGCTTGAGTATGGTACTAAAATACAAGAACTGGTAGTTGCACAATTGTGGAAAAAAGGAGCAGTCAGAATAAATGAAGCTGGTTTAATATATTTAAATCAACTACTTGACATGAGAGAAGAAAAACTAATCACATGCAGCAACTCAAAATTATCAAGGCCAATCAAATAAAGGAAAGAAAGCAGAATAGTTCAAAGCAATTGAGTCAAAAGTGCTCAGCAGCCCAGAGAACAGAGCAGTACAAAGCTACTTTAGAACAGGTAAACAAAACACCCAAGCAATGCAAGTCAAATAGGAGCATATATCAGAAGATAGAAGAAGAAAAGAATGAATAATATATGGTACACAAAACCACAGACAGCTTGGAAAGGTGGTCAAAAAAAAAAAGAAAAAAGTATTAATCGAACATTGGCAGGTGAAGTACAAAGAGAATGAAGTAGTAACTGAGATTAACAGATATAAAAGGTGTAAAAGTAAAAAAGAACAGATAGAAAACAGTTGCCAACAATGGATAAGATTAAATAAAAATACTCATGTAATTCCAGATAGATTAATAAGTAAGAGCAGTAATTAGATTAAGATAGCTATAGACAAAATAACAGATAAAACAGAAATAGACAGATCAAAAATAAGTGAACACAAACTAAAGGGTCTTACAACAATAGAAGAACTAGAGATAGAAATTATCAAATGACAAAAATTAGAAAAAAATATTAGTCAAGAAATAATAGAAATTCTAAAGAGAAACATTATAAGAAACAAAAGCAAATATATAATATATACTAATAGTGCAACCAACAGATGAGATAGTAAAGAGCCAATATCTAAAAATGACATGAGTATAGAATAGGTTCAAACAAATAAAATGCAAGAATAGCCAAAAGAAGAGGTAGCATTTGGACTAGAAAGATGGCAAACATTGATGATAGCAGAGTTGGTAGCGATTTGGACAGCAATTCTAATGATACCTAAAAAGAAGCAAATAAAAATACATACAGATAGTAATGCTACAATAAGAAATATTGGTAGAAGCCTAGAACAAGTGGACAGAAACAAGATTATTAAGAAGAAGAATAAAACTCTTTCCTATAGATCACAAAATACTAAGTAAACAAATAATCAGCAAAACATATACAAAGAAAATACAAAGTAATTAAATCTTTAGTAACTAACAGCTGCATCTGGCCTTGGGCTTGCAGTTAACAAACAAGATAAGCTAGAAAACCTAGACAAGATTAAAGGAAACAAAGCAAAACCAACAACACTTCAACAGAAAAAGAAAGTCAACACAGGCCTAGTGGCCTCTCATTTATATTCTCTTTTGAGACTATACTAAAATTACAGATGGGAAAACAAACTACAAGTTCTCGCAACAACAGCTCCTTCAAAGGCAAAACTGGTACAAAAAAAAACTCTACCTATTCTAATGCACTAGCAAAGAAATGACATACTCTTCTTCCAAGACCCCAAAGCGATACAAAAAGTGGGCAATCCAGCTCACCCCCATTAAATTCAACTATGACATCATCACAATCAAATAACAACAACAACAAACCTGTACAAACCAGTTTGGGTAACATACATACAGAATTGACCAATCTTACATTCCTACTAGAACCTATTTTAGAAAGCTCCAATACCAACAATAGTCTAGAACAGACAGACAACTAACACAATATCTTAGATAACAACAAAGAACACACAAATACAGATAATAACCACATAGACACAGAACCAGTTACAACTACAGACAGCAATTCAGAAGAACACAAGCCACTTACTTATAGTCAAATAACTAAAAAAAATATTTCCACGTCTAACAAAACACAAACTGAGATGAAAATAGACTACACCCAAGAATAGATAGATAGTATATGTGACAGACTACAAAATAGAATCACTCAACCTTTTGACAAAGATGCTTGGGGATATGACAAGATCATCATTGCACTTAAAACAAAAAAAAGAATCTTTAACTTCACAGTACACAAATTACAAACCAAACCAACCAACTTCTCTCTCCACCCTGCAATTAAGTCAAAATTCAAACATCAGAACCGTGTCTTCTTTCTTACATTTACTAGAGACAAGCAATCTATACCATTCCATCAAACCATATATAAAGACCTATTTAGAGAAGCAATTGAGAACTACAAAACACAACATTAAATCACAATTACAACAAGAGCAATTAGAGATACCATACATACCAAGCTTAGACAAAAAATTATGATCAACTACTTTACTAATACAAACTTCACAACAAATACAGCCAAGACCATATGTTACTTAATCAAATATTACAAAGGCTTTACTAAGGATGAAACCTCAATTGAATTTAAAGAAATACAAGAAGCAGTACAGAATGCCTTCTCCTTACAACTAGATCCTCACCCAGCAGACCCAAGTGAAATACCACAAGAGAACTTACAAATACTCCTCTTTGAGCTTTCTATAAAACAAAAATTACAAACAAAAGCTATTGTAGTGGGACTGCATAGAATTTACAACTTCGATCAACTGCCAGAAAAATATTTCGAAACCC
>CAJVQA010007852.1:0-13453 GCA_910591915.1 Cetraspora pellucida | reverse complement strand
GGATTGTACATGGACCAAAACACAATCTGCAATTTAGTAAGATATCAAAGAAGAAAAAGAAAAAGATCTTAGCAGAATATTGGCTACTACAAAAAGTAGAAGGCAAGACATATACTGAGATAAGTAAATATAAAGAGTGTGAAAACAGAACAGAACAAGTAACAAACAATTGTGAAAAGTGGATAAGGTGAAATAATAACTTAAAGGCAGTTCCAGAAACATTAGTAGAGAAAGGCAATAACAAGATCAACGCAATATTAGATCAAATGTTAGAAAATAGAACAATAGAAGAATGAAGGAAAGAAGAAAGTGGGCTAATCAAACTTAAACAAGTAAAAGAATTAGAGACAGAATTAATCAAGAAACAAGCATTTGATAGTAAAGTTGAAGATATTATAATAGAAGCCCTATCAAAAAACAAGAGAAGAAACAAAGACAAATACACTCTTTATACAGATGAAGCATTATATAAAGGAGAAGAAAAAAACAGTATAGCAAAAATGGGTATCAGTTGGGTGCAGGTCAGTGATAAAGAAAACTGGCCAGAAGAAGAAATAATACTGAGACTTGAAGGTTGGCTTTTAGCAATAATAGCAGAATTAGCAGCAATATGGTTAGCAATCTTAATTATACCAGAAGGGAAAGGTATAGAAATGTACACAGATAGCCTGGCAGCATTAAGATACATTAATAGAGCAATTCAGGTGATAGGAGATGACAAAGTTCTAAAAAAGAAAAATATAATATGGATAATGAACATTGTAAGTCTACTTGAAAGCAAGAACAATAGAATAGAATTAGTTAAGGTTAAAAATCACAGCAATGACAAGTGGAATGACAGAGCAGATTTGCTTGCAAAGAAAGGAGCAATGTATGAAAGGACAATATTTACAGAGAAAATTAAGTGTAACAAAATAGAGTACCACTTAGAATTGAAAAACAGAAAAGTGGATATACCAACAAGACTTCTTTGTAAAATAGTCATGAATGCTAAAATCGGAGTGAGCTGGAAAGAAACAAACCCAATTCGAGCACTGTAGCCAGAAACTGAGAACTCTTGATACGACTGGCCAAGCTTTTGAAAAAAAATAAATAGAACAAAAGGTGTATATTGCATAATGAGAAAACTTAGTACAAGAAGAGCTACAGTGATTAAATGCATAATAGACAGCCTACCAATGCTAGAAGAACTAAATAGAAGAAGACCAGAAATTTATACAACAACCAACTGCCAAGTATGCCAAAAAGGTGAAAAGGAGACCCAAGCACATCTAGCAAGCTGCATTGGACAAAAAAGCTTGTGGAAGAGAATTCAAAAAGTAGCAACAGCAACAGCATGAAACAGTCTTAAAGAAAATGAAAGAGTTAGAATTTCACCTCTTGTGCTATATAAAGTATTATTTAGAAAAACAGAAGCAGAGAAAATTACTAATAGAGCAACCTTAGTAAAAGGGTTAATAACAAATGAGGTTGGAAAAAGGATTAGTCAAATTTTAAACAGACAGGCAACACAAAAATGCATAGATATAATAGCAAGAACAGTATGGAATACATTTTACGACCAAGTATGGAGAATCCATTATGAAAAAGTACAAGAATAGGAAAAGAAGGTTAATATAACAAGCAAAATGAAAAAAGATGCTCGAATCAGAAGAAGATCAGAAAAAAGAACAAAGAAAAATAAGATAACAAAAGAAGAAGAAAAGAAGAGAAAATTGGAAAGAATGAATCAAATGAAGAAAGAAGCTTGGAAGACAATTGATATGCTTGTCATAGAGGGGGAAAAACCCTTCTGGTATGGTTTTAAGTAGTTAGACGAGCAGTCTATCTCTAACTGAGATAATGCGACAGGTTGCACTTAGGTACCAATAGGGTGGCCGAGTGATGCTAGACTTAAGTATTAGAAAATTCTATATAATTATAAATATAAATAGTTTCAAGAATCTTAATAAAGTACTAACGTAACTGCTTAAGGTTAAAAAAAAAAAAAAATGTTAAGTATAGCAATTGGTAGGGAACCTTTGGGTGAACTCCTTAAATAAGTAATATAGAAAAGTTACACATGTAGCCAATTGTATGCTCTCCTGTAGTGGTTCATTGAACCACAATACCAATAAATGATTAATAAAAGTCAAAAGACCAAAGAGGTCACCTTAAAAAAAAAAAAAAAAAAAAAAAATTTTGCTAATATATAAAAAAACATATAACCAACCAGATTACTAAATTTATTGAAATAAAAGAATATAGAAATATACTATATTAGATTATCTAAATTGGTAGTCTGATTAAAATTTGTCAGTTCTAAATAGTGATTAGTAAAAGATAATAAAGAAAATTTTAAAAAAATAAGTATTAGAATTTTAATAAACTTTACAAAAATAAAAATAATGTAATATAATAATTAAACAGATAACTAGAATTGCAAGTATTAAATAACTATAATATATTACATAAAACTATATCAACTATGTGTGAACATGACTGATTCTAATAAGTCTTCTGACAAAAATAAAATAATTTTAAGAATACTAATAAGGATCAAAAACTTGAACAGAACTATGATATAAGTTAAATTATATATGCAAAAAAATCTAAATAAACAAGACCCTTAGTTGGCTTGCAAGTATAACATCTAGTATAGAACTTATGATGTATAAACAAACTACTTAAATTAGGCATCAAAAGTGCACGTATGACTAGCTATAACCTTCTATGTAAGAGAACTCTTAGAAACACCCGTGTCCTATAAACTTGAATAAAAATCACTTCACAAAAGCAGACTTCAATACAAAAAAAAAATTATAAGAATTTAAACTGTATAAAAAGTGAAAAATTTTTTTATTAAATCGGTTAAGCCACAGAAGATTATCGGCTTGCCACTCTGCTAAGATCACTCGTAGCATTGGGATTTCGTAATTTTAATATAAAGTTTAAGCCACATAAAATCTCAAAATCTGATTGGTTGGCCCATTGCCTTTTGCTGCGGGCCCATAATAACTAGAAAAAAATATCGCGACATTTGACATGAGATTACGTAATAATTTGTACAAAATCTTCACACGTATAATATCAACGAAAAAATTTTCTACGTAAATTATGATCTGTCTAAAATAGGAGCGAGTCTATTATTCGTATTCGGCTAAATTATTTATTAGCTTTAAATCTCAAAAAAAATTTTTTCTTTAATGATATAAGTATCGTAACATATAAAGCATGATAACGTTCAAGGTTCTAGTTTATCAAATAAATATAGCAACGTATCTTGTATTACGTATAAAGTTAATCGCTTCTGGTAACGATTTTCTAAAGTCGACCAGTGATTATTATTACGTCTTTAGATTAAGAGAATCAAAATTTTTTATTTAATGTATGAGTCTAAATAATCTATGCCTGATAATCATGTGTTTGGGTCGGGACCTTTTACATGCGAAGTTACGTGCCCGATTTTTGATTATATTATCGTTATATGGAGGTTCGATTTTATTTACGATAATTAAAATATATTTTTAAAAATCAGCGAAATTATATTTAGAAATTATGAGCGAGTTTATAAGTAGATGATTTACGTGGTTTTATATCGATATGGATCTTTGCTTGGAAAATCACCCACTGAGGCATTATCGATATTGCACAGATTTCAAGACAATTATAAATCTATTTTTAGAAAAAAAAATCTCATATATGTAACTATTTAATATCGGCAATAAACTTGTCGATTCGGCCGATATGTAATAAATAAGCATTGTAGTAATTGTCCTAGAATTTGAGAACAGCTGTGAATGATTTATTTATCGTTATGCGTATATTCTCGGTACATGCCGATACAGAATTAATTTGGAGCTGATTTAACAAAACCTAGATCTTAGATAAATTTGTTAGTAAAATAATCGTGAAATTTGTTAGTGGATAATAGGTAGTGACAATAGAGATGATATATTCAATTAACTTTTTAGAGCCAATTTTATATATAATTTTCATAGAAGTAGATGGCAAAATGGAAAGGGCACATGATGAATTACCTAATAATTATTAATGGCATTCATATTACATAATGATAACGCATCGCCTTACTGTTACATTTAATCACATTTACTAATCACAAATTTTTCGCATCAGTACGTATTAAATTATTTACCTTGGAAATTTATCATATTCATAGACGATAAAATAAATCTAACATTTGAAATTCTTGAAAAATTTGACTACTAATATGTGATACCGATCTTTGACTGCTAATCAATATCCCCAAGTAAAGGTGCATCATTATATATAAGATTCTATTTTTATTGAGGTGCGCCAAAATGGGCTAGATAGTAGAAAGATAGAATAGACACGTTATCAGTATAGAACAGAGGTCCAAAAAATTTTTTCAGGACCAAATAATTGGGAGAATTTGATAAATCAAGGATGTAATTATTAGAAAACTAGAAAATTGTGTATTTGGTGTACAAATCGTTTTCTTTTTCGACTGTACAATGAAATTCTTCAATGTCCATAAAAACTTGCGTACTAAAAAAAGTAAAACCGTGTACAGAAAAAGTTCATAAGTCACCATCATTTAATCCGACGGTAATTCATATTTTCATCAGTGCAGTTTCCGCCTTGTGAACCATCATCCTCTTTAGAGACTTGATCCGACGAATATCCGAATATCTAAATATATATCATTTCATCATATCGATATTGAATATTCAGATGAATATTTTACGTTTAAAATTAATTATACACAGCCAATCAAAGTAGCGTTTCAAAATTTTTTATTGCATTAGCGTTAGTCAACTTAGTCGGCTTAGCTGGCTACATTAGCCAATTCTTAAAAATTCGGCTTAGTAAACTATGTAAATGTATAAATGCAATATAAAAAATAAGAATAAAATGTTTAGATTGTTGCATTCTGTAATATGCTTTATGTATCACTGACCAATCAGAATGTACGCACATAGATAGAGATAGAGGGGACAGGTAAGACAAGCTTTAGTTTCTTTGTTGTGTATTTTGATTTATAGATCTTTTGTGTTAATTCAATTCGTCAGAACTGTCATTAATGTTGCTAGATGTTTTAGATGAGGCAAGCTTGTTTGCGGGAGAATCTGGTTTAATGCTTCTAAAATGTATTTGTGCACATCAATTTTGCATGCATTTTCCAATTTATATAAACACTCGTCTTTACTAAAATTATTTTCTTGGCCCTTTATTTAGGGGTCAGGTTAAAAAGTGGATGGGTCATATCGCCATCATTATGGCGTGATGGTTGGTTATCAATAGCAACATCTATCGTGTATCGTATCACCGCAATTCTAAACCAGCTTCACTTTAAGAAAGTTACGTAACGACTTTATCACTTTTATCTTTATTTTTTTACTTTGGAAATTTTATGCAACGACAGTTGTCGTTGTCTTTTCTTTTGGAAACATTATACAATGACATTTTATCTTTTTTTTATTTATGTAAATTAAAACAACATAAAATACTAGCGTAGCTATATATGTGCTATCAAACCAATCTTTAATTTAAAATAAAAAAATTAATACAAATCAGCACGTGAATTAAATGCTTATCAAATCATTGGATTCGAATTTTATCTGAATAATCATTCAATTTTTAACCAAACATCCGAATATTAAAAGGAAAAAAAAAATTGAAACAAATGAATATCCGGATTTTTATTTATATATATATATTTGACCATATTAGGCCTCTATTCTTCTTCAATTCCATATACACCAAAGTCTAAGACATCAAACCACGTTACAGAATTTCTTTGAACCGCAGCGACACATCTACGTTCATCGAATCTAACTTGCCTATTATATATATATTTCGTTAGATTATATCGTTAAAAGGTTAAAAATAAATAATATATAAAAATATATATATTACCAGACTCCACTTAAGCCAGTTAATAAGTCTCGTTGTTGGCGACCTGTCTTAACATCCCACATTCGAAGTGTTCCATCTGATCCTGATATAACCTTACTCTCATCATGTTGGAAACATGTAATGGCTCCAGAATGTGTAGTCAAAACATGTTTACAAGTTCCATCGTCAGGATTCCATATACGAAGGCTAGAATCAGCAGCAGCAGAAACAAGAAAGTCATGAGAAAGATCTAGAAGACCAACAAGAGATGAATGACCTGTAAAATTAAACCAATTGTTAAAATACGTTAAATTATAAATAAGTAGATATATACATTCATAGATCCTAATATATATTTTATATATATTTAAACATATATATTTTAATATATGGGGAGTGTCAGTAGAAACCAAGCAAATTGTTTCTAAGTAAATGTTTTTAAAAGTTTAAAGTAAAATATCTTAACAATTATTAAACCAAACTTGATTAAATTTTTTTATTTTAATTTTATATAGTTATAAATTAAAATAAAAAAAATTTACCAAATTTGGTTTAATAGTTGAGATATTTTTTAATTTAAAATTTAAAAAACTTACAAAAACAATTTGCTTGGTTTCTACTGACACCCCCATATATTTAACGTATATATTTTAATATATATTAGGATATATATTTTAATATATATTATAGATGTTAATTCATACCTTCTAAAGTCCAGACAATTGTTCCATCCTCTAAACTCCATACCTTTACTGTACCATCCATACTTCCACTCATGCACCTTTTTCGTTTTGCGTCTAATACAACAGAGTATACTTTTTGTGTATGTCCTATTAACCGCCAAAGGCATTCACCAGTCATAATGTTCCAAACTCTCACTGAACAGTCATAACTTCCGCTTACTAAAGTGTTTCCAACTCCTGCTAAAGCACGAACTGAATGTGAATGTCCTTGAAGTGTACGAACAAAATAAGGATTTTCTGGATATGGTGAATTATCTGATGGTGATGATGGAATTATAGGTTGATATTGAGGATCATTTTTTTCAAGGTCTGGAAGACGCCAAACTTTTAAGGTAGAGTCCCTTGATCCTGTAACTATCAAAGGATATGGTGGTTCGATAATTGGTGGCTCATTAGGATTGGTATTAACATTTTGTGGCATTATAATTTGAAGACATCGAACTGTACTCGTATGCCCTGGGAAAACATGTGTGCAAATGCCTTTTTCAAGGTCCCACACTCTTACTGTTCGGTCCGTTGATCCGGACACTAACGTTTTATCAACATATTGTAATGCCCAAACTCCTCCATCATGACCTTCAAGTCGATTAATTAATTTACCCGTTAAAGTTTCATAAACATTAATGCATTGATCATCAGACCCTGAAATTATCTTTTCTGAATCAAATTGAAGACATGTAACAACATTATTGCCATGACCTTGAAAAGATATATGTTTATGTCGACCATTAACCCAATTTTGTCTCATAAGATAATGACGACGGTAAATAGCTTTATATGGATGACTTGCAGATGGTGGAAGTGGTGGTTGTTCTTCTGAAGGTTCGATATTATCATTACTTTCTTGAGACATAGCATCAACATCACTATCATCCCCATCATAAGGATGATCATCATCATGATGTGTTTCTGTTTCAAGTCGAAAATCATTCCATTCATCATCGGCTCGAGCCTTTCCTTTATCTTGCCTTGTGACAAATTCTTTACCAAACAATGAACTAGTACCAACTGAAGAAGAAGATGGTGGTTCATCAGTTCCTGTTGGCGAAAGAGTGATAGAATCTTGTAATTCATTATTATTATTATCAACAATCAAACTATCTTTTTGATCTGAAATGTCAATATCAACTGAATCAACTGCCATATTATCATTACTAAGATTAGTCCTATAAACATCTAATCCAGATGATGAACCCTCCTTATCTTCATTAACTACTCTCATATGATCAGTTTCATCATCATCGATCTCTACAACAGTTCTCTCTTCAGAGGATGAAGTACCACTTTCATTGTTTGTACCATCCAATTGTCTATTTATACTATGAGTGGATTTTATCGGGCGTAAAAGTCCCCAATTTTCTGCAATAGCACGTGCTTCCTCATTAATATCTAAACCGAATCCATCTAATTTAAGACGACGTTGCCATGTTAAACCATCACCATCAATAACATTTCTCCATCTTTTACTAACTTGAGCTGCCTTACACATACTTCCAGCATCTAAATACCTCACTATATGTAGACTGAGTTCAAGAGGAAGTGTTCCAACAAAATCTTTCCTTAAGGCTGGTAAAATAATATTACTAACATATTGGAGTGTATTTGTTGGACAACGACGAAGAAGTTGGAATAACATATAAGATTTCATTGAAGCTGGTAAAGCATCAAATGTTGTAAGCATAGTGTTCAAATCCCATAAGCTAGGAGTATTAGATGTATCAGTAGCTGTGGTTTGTTGTAAACTCCAATTTTCATTGATACCGCCAGATAATGGTTCATCAACAGTGACATCATCATCATCCACATCGTCACGAACGGAATGTTCAGCGAAATAAGTTTCAAATTGATTAGTGTTACGTGAAGTTGAAACACCAGTAATAGGAGACAGTGAAGGAGATGGAAGAGCGGATGAATGAGTACTTCTCGTAGTTGAAGGAGTATCCATTCCAAGGTTTGAAGTTGATATAGTATTAAAAGGTCTAGAAGCAGTAGGAACCTGTTGAGTAATTATTGATGTTGATGATTCACCTTGTACAGTACTCAATGGAGTATTAGTTCTTGGTATTGTAATTCCTGAACTAATATTATTGTCCAGAAAATCTGTACTAAATTCCATCCATTGTCTCTGTGAGGCCAGCTCGTTTTCTTGTTCCAACATAGAGTTTACAGGTTTTGCACGGACCTTTTTATGAGGAGGAGATAAAGACCTACGTTCTCGTGATAGTTTAGTATAAGTATTTATACTATTTTGATGTTGAGCGTTAGCAGAGAAATCGATTACTGGTTCAATAGGAGAAGCCGGTCTTTTACGAGCACCACATCCAGAAGGTATAGAATCTATATAATTATCATTAAATGATTGCTGAGTCGAAGTAACACTTTTCTTGACCGTTCTCGTTGTTGGGGTAGAAGACGCGCGCATATTATACAAGGCTTCTTGAAGCTAAAGTATGTCCATAAGCACATGATAAAATCAACGTATCATAAAATTTAATACACGAACGTAATTTATTATAAGCAAATAACCAAAATTACTATAAATAATAGCACTCCACATTTAAATCACAAGTAAAAAAGTATTCTTGCGCGCGAGTATATATGCAAGTTTTTTTTATATGGCACTTTGAGATTCTGTAAAAATTCAAGTTAAACCCACCTTGATAATTTGTTGTTCCGAATCTTCGTCCTCTCTAATGTAGGCAGGTTGTCCGTTCAAATCGAAGCAAAAACGTTTAAGCGCTGGAGGAGTTGGAGTATCAGCCAAAGGATATTCTTTTGGATCTAGCTGTCTTGGTAAAGGTGGAGGCTTTAAGAGCAGGGGAGGAAAAGTTGTTGTGGTTGTGGTTGTTGTAGTGACGACTGTGGTTGTGGTTGTGGGAGCTAAAGAAATGGTAGCAACAGTGGGAAGTCTAGGAGAGGGTTCCTTCGAGGGCGACATCGGCGACGATTTTTTTGCTGAAGTGAATGGTATGTAGGCAGACATTGGTGTCGAAGGAGTTGGAGATTGGCAGCCACCTTCAGAAGCGAGACTGGTGTCAACTTTAAAAAAAGGAGGATTGCCGTTTTTCATTACTAATTACTAAGACTACACACAATGTATTTGGTGTAGTTGAGAAGTTTAATGAATGAACTTTTTTCTTGGATTGCAAATATCTTTTTACTTATGAGAGATGAAAGTTACTAACTACTTGACCCAACAAGTTATATTATAAAAGAATAAATATATATATAAATTGAAGAAAGGAGCAGGATTAAAAAACAAAACTCGAAATTAATATCGAAAAACCTACTATTATGACCCTGTTCAACCGAAATAATAAAAAAATAAAAGAAATATTTAAAATGATTTTAAAATTCAAAGATAATTTTTATTTTGGATGAATATGAATTTTTGTCTAAGAGAAGATGTATAAATTTGAGCAAAGAAAAAAAAAGAACCAAATTCTCGTTTATGTAGTTATTTTAAGAGGTTCTAACTGTAGGGGAGTCTAGAAAAAGAAGAAAAAAAAAAAAATAGAGGACAAATAACAAATTGTGTAATAGCGAGTAAGACAACTTGCTACTCGGCAAAATGTTATATCACCTATCACAATTAAATAAGTATTAAATAGCAACATAGATTATCACCTAAACTCAATTAAACTACATTATCTTTGTCATGTGACGGAACAATTTGTATACGTAGTGATAACGATAGTAATTCAAAATCCGAACAGCAAGGTTTTATTTATTACAAATACCGAGTTATCATTGTTTTCTGAAAACTAGCGAGATCCTCATCATTCGAATTTTATGACATATGTTTATATATTTATTCTAGAGATTCTTTTATATATGTAAAAAGAAAGCTAGGCATTCAAGTCTTAAGGTCCCACAAATATATCTTGTACAGATTTTTATCAAACCTTTTTTTTTTTGATCCTTAAATATTAGTGATCATTATATTTTACAGGTTTCGACTTTCACGCCCTTTTGACCGAACAGGTTAGCGTTAGCGCATAAACGACATTACATGTAAAAAAAAACGATCACATCGCCGCGTGGCGTAAGCAGTGCAGTAAAAATTGAACACCTATATCAATGATTTGCAACTTGTACAATGGTAATAACTTGATCGATCAAACAAAATTGATAGCGTTAGATGTATATTAAGTTTCTATTGTCATATTGACAGTTAAACCTCAACCTGTTCAAGTTACACGAACTTGGTTTCTTCTATATATACTTACAGAAGTTTGTTTACTGGTTAAAGTCCAGAACACGGGTAAAAATGCTTTCGAGTTGAAGTATGTCTCTCATGCGTGAGTAGGAGATTCTTTGGTCATTTGATATCCAGAGTTGAATAATTATCGTATGCGAATGCGGTATTTGATGGGGTCATCAACCAATTGGGAAAGTATTGCAGTGATTACTTACGTAGAATGCAATAACGATTTGTCCGATGTTTTTTACTATTATATAAAAACGCTATTAAAATGTATTCGGAACAACTACATAATCATAATAGAAAAACATGGTGGATAAACGACAAACACCAGTTTTGCGAACATGTTCTCATGCACTTATCAAGGGTAAATCAAATTAGATAAAATTAGGGAATTGATATTTCCACACCCATTTTTTGATATTGCCACATTGATTTTTATTAACAGAGGTGTGGCAATATCAAAAAAGGGTATGGAAATATCAATTTCCTAGAATTAGCTATAAAGTGGCTTTTTCGGGCTGCAGCCGCAGCAACAAAATTGTCCTGGCAGATTATCGATTTTGATTGGCTAAGAGCGACGATCAAAAAATTTGGCCGGAATTATCAAAATTTTACTAATGGAATCACAGCCGCCCATTACATTATTCCTGAGGCACCTCATGAAAAATTAACCGAATGGTTATTCTGCCGATTTGATAAATTATTGATTTCGGTATGATCAATGTAAGGTTTATCATTTACGTACGAAGGTGCTAATCGATTTGTAAATTAAACCTCACGTGAAACTACAAGGCTTCAAACGATCTCTAATTTCACTTCCTAACTAAAGTCAGGCTTGATAGACGTGATTTCTTACAAGTGGCGAAAGTCTTCCACCGCATCCAAATCTTTGAAATTAGGGGTTTCAAAGTTAACAAACGAGTGACGCATTTTGAAATTAAATAAGAGTTTGAAAAATCGTAATTGTATTTCAAAATTTTAAAATCAGAAAATGAAATGGGAGTGTCTAGAGATCCCATTTAACGAAATAAATAAACTTTTCAACGACAACAATCATCACTTCAAATTTATCAGGAAATGATACATCGCGTTATCTACAGTGGCAATCATAAATAATGGAGCAAAAAAAAAAAATGGCTCGATCGTATTATTTCGCGCAATTCGGGTTGAATTCTCGATTTTTTTTTTATATTAAATTCGCAAATAGTATCGTTTTCACTAATAAAATTAAAAAAAAAAAAAATGAACTGAATTTTTTATTGGAACGTGCTTTATCTAAATTGACATGCTGTATTATTTTTGCTCGTTTTTTACAGCAGCATCACTGCAATATACAAAAAAAAAAATTTGTATCAAAAATAAAAAAACCATTTTTTATTTTAATTGATTTTCACCTTTACCATTGGGTGTAACCACCCTGAGTTCTAATCACATCATGAATACATGTTGGCATTGATTTAATTAGGTTCATGCAGGTTTCAAGATCAATTTCTTACCAAACCTTCTGGATCTTTTCTCAAAGGTCTTGTTCACTTGAAATTTGATTAGGAAGGTTCTTAAGACATTGGTCTATCTCAATCCACAAGTGTTTGATAGGGTTGAGATCAGGTGATTGTGAAGGTCAATCAAAAAACTTAATCTTATTCCTTCTAAACTGACATTTGGTCAAAGTTATCATATGTGAAGTTGTGTCATCTTATTGAAAAATAATATTCTTAATATCAAAACCATAATTTTTCACAGTTCCTAAAAAAATCTTCATGAAGTATTTGTCAGTATAATCCAGCATTCATTGTATCATCGATTTTACAAAAGTCACCAATGTTACAAGAGATAAAACAAGCTCAAATCATAACTGAATCATTCTTATACTTTACTATAGATTTAATATAGAACTGATTTAATGTTTTTTCAGAATGTTTTCAATAGTACTGCTTTCTATCTGACTCAAAAATTTGAAACTTTGACTTGTTGGATCAAATTACCTTTGACCAGTTTTTGATAATCCAATTTTCATATTTTTTTGCAAATTGGTATCATTCTTTTTGATAAGATTTACTAATGAATAGTAGTCTCAAAAATTTTAAGGTTTTCATTTGCTTTCAAGTAATATTATATTTGTATGACATTAGAGTACTAACAGAAGATAACTAAATTTACAATTCTTTTTTTAGGTTAGTTAATTCACTTTTGATAAGTGATCAACTCTTTCAAAATATTCAAATATGTGGTGTTTTGATTATTTTTAACTTATTTCTAAGACTATAAAAAAAAAAACATTATAAGTCTGACCTATCTGTCTTATAGTATATTCTTTCTAAAGCAAAAGTAATATATAGGTTCTTTGACTGAAAGTCATATGTTTTTTTTTTTTTATTTAATTGTTATAAGTAAAAGCCTTCTTAATTTTTATACTATAATGACGACACGGTACAGAGAATCCCTTATGGGTATATGCGGTATCCAAGAAGGAAGTATAGCTTCTGTTAGACATTGTCAAGAAACTATACTCTTCTCTGAGGCAGTTTGAGAAAGGTAATGCAATACTAATAACTTTATTTTATTTTACTAAGAGGAGATAAACCTTGCCTGTAAGAATTACCCTAGAGGAGAAGTATCAATACAGTTTATAGTCAAAAGCCAT
>CAJVQA010007851.1:0-13454 GCA_910591915.1 Cetraspora pellucida | reverse complement strand
CAACCTATGCCCATAGAGCATTGAGAGGTACCAAGCTCAATAACTGAACCATCAGTGTAAAATGAGATAGTAGTTAGATTATAGTTGGAATTAGCAATAGACTGTAGGCAGTCAGTAAGTTGGCCTGGCTGAAAGATGTCAAATAATTGTTGTGGGTTGATTATTAATAGAGAAGGAGATGGAATATGTAAGAGATGTCATCTATATAAAATATTATATTAACAACAATATTGTTGTTTATATACTATTGCATAATTGTCTATCATACTGTCATGCTTTTTTTAACAGAGATTTCTTAAAGTTTCTGTATACACAGGGTACTTTAAGTGATCTGTTATTATATAATATAATGTTTTAAAAACAGTTACCTTATCTACCTACTCTTGATATTCTAAACATTCTGTTATTAACACTAATAAAAAAATTATATATAATAAGAAATTTATATATAAAAAATATTTATTATATATATTTTGAGTATATTAATAATTTAGATTAATTCTGAATTGACTTAGATCATTTATTGAAATAACTCAGCTCAATTTTTAATAAAATTTAAACTTTACAAATTAGTGTAACTATTTATTAAATGATAAATATGTATCAACTACTTTATTATATATAAATAAATTAGTTAGTGCTTATTTGTTACACAATTATTTGTCACTTTGATAATAGTACAACACTCAAAATTTAAGAAAAAAGTGTAATTAATCTCTGTAAAAAAATAAGTACTAACTAATTTATTTATACAAATTAATTAGTATTTATTCAGCATACTTAATACTTAGAAAGATGTCATTATTTAATTTGATAACTTAATAAAAATTTAAAACTTAAAATTATTGCACATATCAAATTAAGTAATACTAAACCAAAATAAAAAATAAGTTAAACTTTTTAAACTTTTAACTTTATTAATAAATACAATGTTTTTTCTTATTAATTTTTAAAATAAAAAATTATAACCTTTTAATATATAAAATCTTTAATTAAATATTAAAACTTTTATTTAACAAAAAAAAACAATCACTATTTATAAATCAAAATAAATATAATTATTGTTTAACTGTAATTAAAATCTCAATAACTTATATAACTTAAAATAAAAATATAAGAAGACAATATAATTTTAAAATTATTTATATTAGTGCAACTATAGAACTTTATATAATTAAATAACCTAAGAATGTAGAATTATCTTATTGAAACCCATTTTTATGCTTTAGCATATATTTTTTATTATAGTTTTTTTATTTAATTATATTGCATATTTTTTATTAAATATATAAATTTTTTATTGCTTATTTGTATTGCATATTTTTTATTAATTATATGAATTTTTATTATTTAATTGTATTGCAAATTTTTATTAATTATCTAATTTATTTTTTTATTTAAAGCATCAAATCATTTTTTTTAATATATTGTTAAGAGCAAAATGTATACCAGAGTTGTTCTAACTAAGTGCTGCCTCAAACTATACCCTCTTATAGCAAAAATACCTCTAAAATAAGCCAACTATTATGCATCGATTGCATATTGAGAAACTTGAAAGCCAAGTTATCCAACTAAAACAATGCTATAACAATGCAGAATTGGGTACTATATCTATTTGTTAGAATAGATCTGCCAGATTGGGCTAGTTGTTTGTGTTGCATGAGGCCATTCAAGGTTCCAATTGTAATAATAGATTTGTAACCATTAAGTTTAATAAGAAAATGTTTGATTGTGAACTCCTGTGTCATTTCTTTTTGTAAGGTACCATTCTTGTATATAAGTGCATTTTTTTAATAGTTGAAAGAAGAAAGTAAATAGTATAGTCATTATTAGTAATACTGTATTAGTAATAAAAACTGTCTTAGAAATAAACCAAGACATTGCACTTATGCCTTAGCTTAGCCAAATCATTCTGCCTCCTCTATAGTACAATGTTTTGCAATATTTAGTATTTTAGAGTAACAATCTGTTGCATTTTTTTTGATCTTGTATTTTATAAATCCAAAACCTCTCTAACAATATTTAAATTTTGTAATAAATAAATTTTTTAAGTTTTTAATTTCTTTATAAAAAATTTAGTTTTTTATACAAACAATCTTTAATAATTAATTGATATTGTTATTTGAGTTATATAATTTATTTTTTAGATATATAATTTTAAATTACTGAAAATTTTACTGATTAAGAAATGATTTAAGTAATTCAAATTCAACCTAAATCATGAAATGACTTAGAACATATATATATTAATATAAAATAAGAATTAAAATTAAATAATATAATTTATAATTATTAATATTATATAATATAATTTTAATTATATAAACTATATAATGATTACAATGTAAATTAAACAAAAAAATAAAATAAAAACAAATAAATAGCTAAATAATAAAAAAATAAAATTAGTAAAATTAATAAAAAATAATAATAATTAAAAAAAATCAAAAATATTCAATATAACTCTCCTTTGTAGATTCCTGACCAAAATTTCTAGAAAACAAAATATAGAAAAACTCAATAACTAGACTAGAAAACAAGACTCAAGGTACTAACAAAAAAGACAGAATAGAAGTTGCACATAGTTTAATAAAAAAATACAGAAGAAGAACTAGAATAGCAGCAGAGAATAATATATAAAGAATTTTTAATGAAAAGTAAAAAATTTTTTGAAAATTTAGAAAACTGCTATAACTCTGTATTATAGTTTTTTTATGTTATACAAGAAGTCACAATAGGACTGGCAAAGTAAACAAAGAAACACATACATTAAACTAGTTTAGTCTAGATACAATATGTAATATAAAAGCATATAGAAAGTAATTATGTACTATAAACAAAAGTCTGCCAGAAGAATATAAAGAAAGCCTTAATACAATCTTTACAAGAAGAGCATATGAGGCTATGAACAGTGTGCATAATAAAATTTTCTTAAATAAAACAAGTAAGACATATGCAATACAAAGTAGAAAAGATAATAACATTGCAGCAATTACAAAACAAAATTCAAATAAAGTAGCACTTTTGTAAATAATACAAGAAATTCTAGAAAAAGCAAAAAAGAATAACCTAGGAAGAAGCTTAATTTGTAGAATAATATTAAGATAAAATAAGCATAGCAAAGAAAAAAGAACAACAACAGAAAAATAAGATAAAAAAAAGGCAAGAAGAGCTGAAGGAAGAGACAAAAAAAAAAAAAAAAAGAATGAAAAGGCCAACAAAAGTTTACAAGCAAGTAATGAGATTGCAGGAAAAAAGTAAGTATAAAGATAGAACAAACAAGTAATAGCCAAATAGAAGTTGAATTATTCGCTTATAGAGAGAAAGAAGAAGAACAGAAAAAAGAACAAAAACAAGAAGACATAGAAATGAACAGGAAAGAATCAAGACAGAGATCAACAACAAAAAAAAAGAAAAAAAAAGAAAAAAACAAGAAATCGATGTAGTTGAAGTATTACTTAAAGAAAGCATGTAGGCATCAAGCAAAAAAGGTTGCAATCTAAACAACAGTCTACTTACAAACATATCAGCACATAATGTACTTGGAAAGACCAAAGAAGAATGCATAAACTTTATCAGATAGTTATTAAAAAATAATGAGTATATCAAAAACATTAAAGAGGTTTTAAAAAATGAAATCTATAGATAGAAGTAGACTTTGACTATGAATATGACAGAAGTAAGGTAATACAAAGAATTAATAAACAAAAAAGTAATTAGTACAGAATGATCACAGAAAAAGAAAAAATACACAAGAAATGAAAAGAAAAAACATATGATAAAAAATATTAAAGAGAAAAAAACAATATATCAAAATTTAAAAAGAATGAATATAAATAGCAAAAAAGCAAAAGAGAATCTACAGAAGATCAAATAGATACTAAGGAAGAGAAAATACAGAAACATAAATATATAACAATTTGAAATTTATCAGCAGATATAAACAGAAAAAAGATTTAGTACATATGTAAAAGATTTAAAAAAGCACATGTAACAAGAATTAAAAGATCCAAATACAAGTCTCTCACAATAATCCAAGTAGAAAAATCAAAAGAAAACATACTATAGTTCATATTAGTTAATAGTAACAAACTGGTAAAAGTAACAGAAGATGAAGAAAATTATGAAGCAAGACAAAAACAAAGTCAGTATACAGCAAAAATAACAGAGCTGCCAAGCAATGCTTCAGAAGTTTTGTTACTATTTTGTCTAAGAAGCAAAGGTACAAAATTAGTATACATTTCCCAAACAGAAATAGGAATCAAAGAAGAATAACAATAATTACATTTGCAACAGAAAAAAAAATAAAGGCAGCTTAATCAAAATTAATTAAATATAATAATTTTCAAGTATTCTGGCTAAATAAAAAGAAAAAAGAAGTAAAGAAAAGAGTAAGTGTTAGAGAAAGAAAAGAAAGAAGCTAAGAAAGAACTAGCCAAAGTTTGAACAAAAGATATACAAAAAAAAGAAGTGATTCTCATATACAAGATGTGTAAGAGTAGTTAGAAGATAGAAACACTACTAATAGAGAGAGCTGAGAAAAAAAAACAGGTCCTAAATAGAAGACATATTAAAATAAAAAGTAATCCCAGTTACAGAATATAGAAGAATAGTTAGAAGTCAAAAACACTAATACAGAAAGAAATGATGGAAACATAACTGAAAAGAAGATAAAACTAAATACACAAGTACATATAGAAACAAGACCTGGCTAACCATTTCTGAGGACATTCAAGTTGAACTTATGAATATAAATAAGAAGATTAGAGATTTTCTACATAGCAAGAGAAGGACCTTTAAAGAAAGAAATAGAAAAAAATCACCTAATTCAAAAGAAGAAAAGAAAAAAAAAAAGCAAAAAACATAAAAACAAGATACAAGCAGTTAAAAGAAAAATAAAAAAAAGAAAGAAAAGAAATAAAAATTGCATGTTACAATGTCAATGAACTTAAGATAAGAGATTGAAAATTAGAAAACCTGCTAGGCTAAGCAAAAGAAGAAAAGATAATATTTTTGGGAAAAACAGAAACAAGTATTATAGAAAAAAAAGTAAAATTCTTGTTGTATAACCTTAGCACAAGATTTAAAGACTACTGGGCAAGTGCAGTATTGAACAAGAAAAAAAGATTAGATATTGGAATTCTAATAGATGAAACCTAAAAAAAACATATTAAAGCAGTTAAAAGATATAGTGAATATATAATAAAAGTAAAGCTATATTTCAAACAACTAGTATTAATAGTAATAGAGGTGTATACTTTACTAAATAACAAAGCAATCAGTAAGAAAGTATTGTAAAAAATTGTAGAAATAGTAACAAACAAAAGAAAGCATATAGAAATAGTTATACTTAAGAATTTCAAACATTCAGTAGACAATATACTAGAAAAACTGCACCTACAAACAACAGATTATAAAAAACTGCTAATTTTTAATTAGCTTAAAAGGCAAGATTTTATAGACTCTTTCAGAAATTTGCATTTAACAGAAAGGGCATAAACATAGTCAAGTCAAGAAGTAGCAACAAGAATAAACTATATCTGGTTGTCAGAAACAATTGCAGCTGGTCTTCAAGAAGTCAATACAGAAGAAACAGAAGGTATAACAAGCAGTGACCACAAAATATTAACAATGATCATATAGTTAGAACACATAATTGTGAACTAGAGCTGCACAGAAACCAAATGTAAAGACCAAAAAAATCAATATATTTGTATAAGGAAGCAAAGCAAGTAGTTTAGGAAGAATTTGCTAAAGAGCTCCAAGCACAATTAGAGTAGAAAAAAGTGCTAAAACAATTAGAAAAAAGTAGAAAAAGTAGTGAGTATTGTACAGATATGCTAGACCATATATGAAATACAATAAAAAAAGCTATAATAGAAGCAACAAATAAAAAATTTCAAAAAAAAAGATATTTAATACAAAAGCAAACAAAAAACATCATCAAAAGAAGTTACAGCAGCATAGACATATAATTGAACTATAACAAATAATCAAAAAAGCAAAAATAAGAAGGAATCAAAAGATAGAGAAAAAAGAGAAAGAAGAGATAAACATGAAACTTATAGACATTAGTAAAAAAATAGGAGTAGTGTTATCAAAGCTACACAAATAATGGTCAAAAACTTGAATAAATAACATAAAAGGCTGGCAAAAAATTTTGAAAGACAGAATAAAAAAAGAGTAAAAATAAGTCAAAGAAAACAGATAGAAGAAAATGTAAATAGAAGATGTGAGATAATAAAAACTGATCAAGGACAAATGATTGCCAGCCTTTTGAACAAACTATACAAAAAGATAGTTCTGAACAGATTTATAACCAAAAGTAAAAATGAAAGCAGGCTATAACAGAACCTAAGACTGTTTTAGATAACCTGGCAAAATATTTTGAAAATCAATTCAGAAAGTGAAGAACCAAACTAGAAGAGATGTCTAAGGAATAGATAGAAGTGTACAACTTAAAAGAAAGAATCAAAAGTCCTAATACAAACTGTTAGAAGAAAAAATAGAAGAATAGGAATGTAAAGACATATTAAAAAAATTTAAAGCCAATACAGCTTCAGGAATTTTAGGCATAAGCTATACTTTAATAAAATGAGCAGAAAAGAAATTACTTTAGAGCCTTCACAAATTTGGTTTTAGAAATAGGAGAATGCCTAAAAAGTAGAAAATAGCACAAGTTTATCCAATTCCAAAAGATGTATACTGAAAATATAATCTGAACAATATTAGACTAATAGCATTAATTAAGACCTTTAGAAAGTTAGTCACAAAGGTGGTAACAAGAAGGCTAGCCAAGATATTTACAGAAAAAGAAATACTCAAAGAACCAAATTACAAAGATTTGATTAGCAACTTAACAAAACAACCAATACATATGCTAAATATGATAATGAAAGAAGCACAAAAGAAAAATAAAGAAACATGAATACTTTTGCAAAATATGAAGAAGGCATATATCTCAGTCCTATTAGAAAGCTTGGAGTGGTTCATGAAGAGTCAAAGTAGCACAATGAACAATAAAATATATTATCAACCTCTTTTGTAAATGTTAACTTAAAGTAATTACAGCTTATGACATAACAGAAAAAATAATAGCAGAAGATGATATAGATCAAAGAAAGGTAATTTCTCTACTCATTTAGCAGCTTTCCTGTAAAAAAGAATTCAAGAAATTAAATCACTAGGCTATGTAGTAGAGCAAGAAAGACTAAAAAATACAGACATTAATTGTATTGCAAATCACAAGCAAGTAGTGATTGCTTATGTAGATGACATTACATGGATAGTAAACAGCAAAAACCAATTGCTAAGAGTTTTTAAAATTACAGAGAAGTTCTTCAAAATGAATAATATTGAAATAAATGAAGCAAAGGCAAAGCTTATAGTAATGAATTCAAGACTGAGAAAGGAAGATAGAGAAATCATATTTGGTAAGAGCAGAATAACAGAAGAACCAAGAAACAAAATTGTAAGATCATTAGGAATTTGGCTAAACAGCAGAATGAGAAAGTCACTAGTCTGCAAAAAAGCAAAAGGAATAGTTAGCCAAATAGTTAAAAACCTTAAATATAAAAAAATAAAAATGAGCCAGATCATGTACTTAAACAATACAGTAATAATTCCAAAATTAGGATATCTTTTGCAGTTAACAAGAATGTCAGAAAAGATAATTGACAAGATTTACTAGCTGATAATATTTTGGCAAAACATAAGTACAATATGATAAGAACAACAAATAATTACATAGTTGAGCATAAGGATCTGGAAAATTGTAAATCACTAAGTTAAGAGATAGCAACAAAATAAATAAGCAGTCTATTTGCAAGACTTAATAGAAAAGACATTTTAGATAATCTAACAAAGCTTAGGATAGCTCAAAAATGTCAGAAAGCAGGCTTAGTAAAAAACATTTGGAACTCTGAAAGAAGATTTAAGAAATGAAGTAATAAAAGCACAATTTAGCTTGTTGAACAATAGTTAAAGCAAGAGAGATGAGAATAAATATCAGAGCAGAAAATTATCTATAAAAAGTACAAGAGTATGAAATGAGTATAAAAAACTTAGTTAGAGTTAAATCATGGGCAGCAAATGTAGTATAATAAATATATAAGGTTTAATATATTTAAACCAACTAGTAGTTATAAAAGAAGAAAACCTAATCATGTGAAAACAGCTTAAAAGTCTTTTAGAGCTGTTATATAAAAGAAAAAAAGCTAAATGGTTTAGTGAAATAGAAGAAAAGATGTTAGTAACACAAACAAGTAGAGAAATACATGACCAATACAAAATTAAAGACTACAACACACAGGTGCTAATAATTAACTTGACAAATATATCTGAAGATAGAAAGAAAAAAAAGTAGATTGTATATAGATCAAAACACAATTAGCAACTTAGTAAGATATCAAAGAAGAAAAAGAAAAAGATCTTAGCCAAGTATTGGCTATTACAGAAAGTAGAAGGCAAGACATATATCAAGATAAGTAAATGCAAAGAGTATGAAAACAAAACAAAACAAATAATAGATAATTATGAAAGTGAATAAGATGGAACAATAATATAAAGACAGTTTTAGAAACATTAGTAAAGAAAAGCAGTAACAAGATTAATGCAATATTAGAACAAATGCTAGAAAACAGAACAATAGAAGAATAGAAAAAAGAAAAAAGAAGTTTAATTAAGCTAAAACAAGTAGAAAAATTAGAGATAGAATTAATTAAGAAACAAAATTTTGATAGTAAAGTTACAGATTATGTAATATAAGTCTAAACAAGAAAAGAAATGAAGACAAATATATTTTTTATACAGATAAAGCATTATATAAAGAAAAAGTGAAAAATAATATAAAAAAGATGGGCATTGGTTGGATGCAGATTAGTAACAGAGAAAACTGACCAAAGGAAGAAATGGCACTGGGACTTGAAGGTTGACTTTTAGTAACAATAGCAGAATTAGTAGTAATATAGTTAGCAATTCTAATTATAGCAGAGAAGAGGTGTATAAAAGTGCATACAAATAGCCTTGCAGCACTAAAACACATTAATAGAGCAATTCAAGAAATAGAAGATGACAAAGTCTTGAAAAAGAAAAATGTGATGTGAATAATAAAAATTATAGGTTTACTTAAAAGCAAGAACAATAGAATAGAACTAACTAAGGTTAAAAGTTATAGTAATAATAGTAGAATGATAAAGCAGATTTATTTACAAAAAAAGAAGCAATATATGAAAAGACAATATTTAGAGAGAAGATCAAGTGTGACAAGATAGAGTATCACTTAGAATGAAAAAACAAAAAAGTTGATATACCAACAAGACTTCTTTGCAAAATAGTCACAAATGACAGAATTAGAGTTAGTAAAGAGAAGCAAACCCAATTTAAGCATTAAAGCCAGAAACTAAGAACACTTAATATAATTGGTAAAGCTTTAGAAAAGAGATAAATAGAACAAAGAGTGTATATTGTACAACAAGAAAACTTAACACAAGAAGAGCAACAGTAATTAAATGCATAATGAATAGCCTACTAACACTAGAAAAATTAAATAGAAGAAAACTAGAAATATATACAACAACTGACTATCAAGTATGTCAAAAAGGTGAAAAAGAAACTCAAGCACATTTGGCAAGCTGCATCAGACAAAAAAGTTTGTAAAAGAGAATCCAAAAAGTAGCAATAGCAGTAGCATAAAATAGTCTTAAAGAAAATAAAAAAAGTTAGAATTCTATTTTTAGTGCTATATAAAACACTATTTGAAAAAACAGAAGCAAAAGAAATTACTAATAGAACAGTTTTAATAAATGGCTAACAACTAATAAGGTTGAAAAAAGGATCAGTCAGATTCTAGATAGATAGATAACACAAAAATGCATAGACATAGTAACAAGAACAACATGAAATACATTCTATGACCAAGTATAAAAAGTTCAGTGTGAAAAAGTACAAGAATAGAAAAAGAATATTAATATAACAAGCAAAATAAAAAAAGGTACTTGAACTAAAAGAAGATTAGAGAAAAGAACAAAAAAGAATAAAATAATAAAAGAAGAAGAAAAAAAAAAAAAAGTAGAAAAATAAATCAAATAAAGAAGAAAGCTTAGAAAACAATTAATATACTTAACATAGAAAGAGGAAAACCTTTCTAGTATGACTTTAAGTAGTTAGATGAGCAGTCTATCTCTAACTAAGATAGTGCAGCAGATTACACTTAGGTATCAATAGGGTGGTCAAGTAATGCTAGATTTAAGTATTAGGAAATTCTATATAATTATAAATATATATAGTTTTAAGAATCTTACATAACTGCTTAAGATTAAAAAAAAAAAAATTAAAAAAAATAAATAAAAATAAATAAAAATACTAAAAAAATAAGGTAAAAAATATTAAAAAATAAATAAATCAAAAAATTAAAAAAATTAAAAATAAAAAAACCAAAAAAATAAAAAATATATAAAAAACTAAAAATAAAAATAAACTAAATAAAAATATAAAAGCAAAAATATAAAAATTAAATTAAAAAATTAAAAAATTTTAATAAAATAAAAAATAAAAAAATAAAAATACAAAAACAAAAATATAAAAATTAAATTAAAAAAACTAAAAAAAATAAAAAATAAAATAAGAAAAATAAAATTATAAAAGTAAAAAAAAACTAAAAAAATTAAAATACAAAATAAAAAATAAAAAAATAAAAATTTTAAAAAATAAAAATAAAAAAATAAAAATAAAAAATTAAAAAAAAATAAAAAATTAAAAATTAAAAAATAAATATAATATAAAAATTAAAAAATTAAAACAACTAAAAAATTTAAAAAAATAAAAAAATAGAACAATTAAAAATTGAACATTAAAAATTATTAATTAAAAAAATTAAAATAAAATAAAAAATAAAATAAAATTATAAAAAAATAAAAATATAAAAAATAAAATATAAAAAATAAAATATAAAAAATAAAAACTATTAATAAAAAATAAATAAATTAAAAAATTAAAAAATTAAAAATAGGAGTTGTGGTAACCTAGTGAAGTAGTTAGGTTGTTAACTCCTCAAGTGGTAGGTTGGATGTTCAAATCCTATTAATGGTAAAAATTTGGATAATCATTTATATAATATTTATATTATGCCAATTGTTACTAATGATTAGGTTAGAATATCTGTAATAGCAGTTACACTAGTATGACTGACAGGTTATGGAACATCTGTGCAATGTTGAAGTTATACAGAGAAATGCAAACTGACAACTGGGTAGTGCAAATACTAGATAAGTCTTTGTGGCTATATAAATTTATTGAAATTGAATAACAAAAAGTCTATTTGAAAAGAGCCAAGTAAAAAGATAGCTGAATCTTTAATAGTGCTACTGTAAAGGCTAGCTTAAGAAAACAGATATCCAGGTTTTAGTAACCAAATTGGCAAGAACCTCTGAGTTGGAAGTTTTAAAGATATTACCAACCAGGCCATTAAAATGAACTAGAGAAAAAGGATATTAGACCAATCTAATATATCGATAAACTAATCATAATTTTATATAAGCTATCTAAATTGGGAATCTAATGAAATTCAAAGATATATTAAAGTAATGAGGTTAAGCTATGAAGTAGATGCTAAAGTCTAAGTGAACTCTACAAGAGCATAGCAGTTTAATAGTTAAGCTTTAACTGCAAATATTAGTTTTGCAATAGTGATATCTAGATTAATTGTAAAAATAAATACAGAAGGCTTTAAAGAGTTTATCTTAAGAATAAATTAGTTCTAAGGTTAAAATGATAATTTGAGCAGTATGATTCAGTGAGTTAATACAGGTTAAAGATTCAGAAGGTTTAAACTAGAACATCCAAGCAGGAATGTTAAATATAATAATTAGTAAAAAACCTTTAGCCAGACTCCTTAAATAGGTAATATAAAAAAGTTATATATATAGCCAATTGTATACTTTTCTGTAATGATTTATTGAATCACAATACCAATAAATGATTAATAAAAGTCAAAAGATCTAAAAGGTCACCTTAATATCAAAAAAATATTTAAAAATAAAAAAAAAACTAAAAAAAAATAAAAAATAAAATAATAATAATAAATAAAAAAAACTAAAAAATTAAAAAAAAATTAAAGAAAAACTTAAAACAAAAAAAATTAACAATAAAAATACAATAAAAAATATAAAACAAAAAACAAAACAATAAAATGCAAAATAAAAAAATTATAAACAATAAATATAAAACAAAAAAATATAAAAAAAGTACAAAAAATCTATAACAAAAAAATATAATAAAATATATAAAATAAAACAAAAAATACAAATTAAAAAAATAACAATAAATATAAAAAAAATATAATAAAAAAATTTCAAACAAAAAAAATACAAAAAAATATAAAAAATAAAAAATATAAACCAAAAAATATAAACTAAAAAATATAAATCAAAAAATATAAATCAAAAAATATAAATCAAAAAATATAAATTAACTGAACCAATTCTGTAACTCTCTTCGTAGATTACTTGTACTAAAATTTTACTAAAAACATTTAATTATTTCTCAACATTTTATTAAGTAAACCTTATAAAGAGCGATGACTCTTCTTCGTAGATCATTTTACCAAAATTGAACAAAAAGTAAAAAAACTTTCTAGCAAGAATACAGCAATAACTACTAAGTAAACCGATCTTGGGTCCTTAATTAAACTTGTTCTAAATACTGAACTTTACCTAAAAGAGGTGGCAACCTTAGAAAAACCTCTCACTAGCAACCCTGAATAGTAACAATACCAAAAACAAAACTCCAAAAAACAACTCTCACTTTAGTGAAAACGGTTCTAAGGACCTTTACATTTTTACTGACTCAGCATACAGACACAAGATGTCAGCTCTAAAAAACATCAAAAAACAGTAGAAGACCTACAAACTAATCTACCATAAACTCCGAACCAAACAACCTTCTAAAGCATCTTTTTCTTCTCTCTGTTAGCTTATTTTACTAGTAAACCTGCTATTCCAAAGAATCCTTCATCTACAACTTCAACTACTACTAATCCTCCTACTGAATATGTAAAAGAATTTATTAGCATTAACATAAAAGACCCTGTTAAACTCATCTTTACAGTTACCTTTCTTGTCTCTAACTTCGTCACAAATATCTCTTTACAGTCGATCTTACTAAATCTGATCATATTTCCAACCTTATTACCTTTACAACACAATGATTATACAAGCACAAAGAAGCTGTCCAATCAATACTTTTTAACTTCACAACTACTAGAAACAATCCTGTAAACATTAGTGCCAAATTTCCCAGAACTACACGAAGTTGTGATCTTAACTTAATTATTCAGTTATACGAAAAAGCACAGAAGGCATACAAGATCCCTAAACACAATAAAGACCTCCTAGTGATACCTTACAACATGATTACAGAACTAGATACAGATGAAGAACTATCACAAACAAGTAACC
>CAJVQA010007850.1:0-13455 GCA_910591915.1 Cetraspora pellucida | reverse complement strand
ATGCTCTAAACTCATGGTGGTAATCCTGATAATGCCAGTTGACTTTGGGCATGTAGCATTTATAAACCATGGGCATCCACTACGTTTAGAACATGTGTTTTACTATGTTTCAACAATCATATTTTTTTTTTCTTGATAATTACTCTGATATTCACATTTATAATGACAACACCTTCTTATTCTATTATCATATTCAGCTCTATAAATAACTTTAGAAAAGTGGTTTGAGTTACAATAAACATCAATATATCTATCAAGTTCTGTTCATGATTCAAATCGCATACCAGGCTTTGAAATTTGTAAAAGGGTTTCAGTTGCATTAATAACGTTATCAGAGTTTTGAACAGGTAGATTAATCAAATTATTCAGGGGTTGTTCAGATATATTAGAGAGGGTCTGTACTGATAAGGGAGCAGTATTTATAGGCGATAATTCTAATTGTTCATTATAAAATTCAGTACTGGTAAGTTCAAGCTTAAATTATCTAATTGTTCATTGTAAATAGGCAGAACTAGTAAATTCAGGGTTAAATTATCATTGGTCATTATTGATGTTTGGATCGAACTATCATAATAATGAGATAAGTAAATTATTATTAATGTCAATATTTTAAATACTAGTTCAATTCAATTACTTGAAATTCAAAACTAGGTTTGAATTTCAAGTAATTGAATAGGCCCACAACTATGCTTTACTTAATATTAATCTTGTGTCATATATATATTCATTTTGCATCATTAATACTTGATTGAAACAGTTGGAACTAATAATGTAAATAGGTAAGTAACCAACATGATATAATCACGTAATGTTTATTGAATAAGATTTCTAATAACACACCTTCTTTATATATATTTATAGCTAGAACAAATGGGATGACTAATGGGACTGCTAATGGGACTGCTAATAGAACTGCTAATAGGACTGGAGTAAGTAAACCAATATTATATAACTGCTTAATATTTAATTAAAAGAACCTTTCTAATAACCAACCTTGCTTAATATATTTGACACCTACGCACCAGAACCAAATGCAACATCTGCAAGCAAAAAAAAAAAAATACAAGTGTTTACCATGCCAGTATAGTCAAGGAAAGAAACACCAGTGTAGTATAACACTACTTCTGTCCAACACAAGTTTTCTCATTAAAAAACAATTACTTCAAGAATCTTATTAAGGTAGGCGTTTACTTTACATTAGTTCTCTTTTCTAAAAACTAGTATTTTTGATCTATTTTTTCTTTATATGCATATGCACATACATTATACATACTATACTTTCATATTGCTAGTATGACTATCATGTTTCGTACAACTTACTTACATTTTGTATAACTAACCATTATTTAGTACTATGACTACATGTAGCCATAGGCTACAATTATATTATTTCTTTTTTTAAAAATCAAATTGAATTTAAATATTTGATTTAAATATTTGATCAAATTAAATCAAATCAAAAGTATATTTAATTTGATCAAATTTAAATTGATTCAATATTTAATTTGATTTGGTTTTGAGGAATTCTAGTTTTAATATTATTATTGAAACATTCAACTTACTAAATTAATTATTTTTTATTAGTAAAAAATATAAATATATATGAATATATTTATAATTTTTTAATAGTGTTACAGAGTTGCAACCTTTTTAGTACAATACAACTAAGTAGCAAGATTACACAGTATAGTAATTAACTATTACAAATATATAAAGAGATCTATAACAAAAGGTGGCTTCAAAAAAACTATATAATTTTGAGAAAATTATATTCAAAATTAGTATATAACTATTATATATATAATGTTATTAAAATAATTAATTTTTCAATAAAGTTAAAGACATGGCCTCACTATTAATATTTAAAAAAAATAATAATTAATTGAGAATAGTAATCTTAATATAGTGGTTGGGTTGTTATTCTCTAAGCAATAGGTTCAATGTTCAAATCCCATCAGCAGCTGAATTTTGAAAAAATTAATCATATTTTAGCAAACTTATCTGTGATCTGAAGTTTGTAGATCCTGTAATTCTGGTTATATCAAGACTAACTTTGGAAGTATACAATGTTACACAAATAAATCCAGAAAGTATATACTTGAATTAGAAGTTTGCTTAGAAATTCTAAGCAAAGAGGTAGTACAACTTTTAACAGTATCATCTGTAAAGATCTTGATCTAAAAAAGAAAACCTGAATCAGATGATCTGTATAGGCAAGAACCTCTATATAGAAGGTCCACCAATCTGGCCACTGGTTGATCTGGGCATGAAGTCACATTATGTAAAGCTAACTGAATTGGTAGTATAGAAGAACTTGCAAGAATAAATAAGATATTAGTAAGGTTATAAAAGAAGAGTACTAGGATTGTATAAATTTTATAAGAGTTGTAAACTAGGTTTAGCTATAACTTAGAATACAGAAGGCTCTAGTAATGATGTCTTAAAAATAATTTGCATGAAATAAGATAAGAGTTTTAAGAATATGGATATGCATCTAGAACTTCTTAACTGACATCATGTAACAGAGATGTTCTAGTGATATAATAAGAATTGTAATACAGAAGGTTTAAATAAGCAATACCTATAGTCAAGTTGCAGATATGACAGCTAGTATAGAACCTATATATAGAAAGACTACTTAAATTAGATACTAAAAATATACATGTGGCTAGATATACTTTTTAATGTAAATAGCTTTTTTGACATAACTGGACCATAAGCTCTTATGTTCTACTATGCTAAATAAAAAAGCCCTAGTTTTAAAAAAACTAGTTTAATTAATAAAAAAAAAATAATAATTAATTCAAATTATATATTTTTTATTAATATATTTAGCAATCAAAATTTGTTTTTATAAAGATATTTATTAGTTAATTGATATTATATAACATCTCAAAATCTGATTAACTGGCTCAAAACTACTTTTTGTTAGAAGCATTCTTATATATAAGATAAAGATATAGTAGTTTACTTTACTATATAACAGCAAATAAACAGTTCAAGATAGTAATAATATATAAATTAACTTTATTAAACAAATATACTAAAACAATCTTGTTTGTAAAAATTACTCTCTAATATAAAGGTGGTTTACTTGAAATTTCAGCTATAAGTTTCTATATCCTAATTATTGAATAAAAAGTCTTAGCTTCAAAGAGGCTAGTTTAATATCAAAAAAAAAAAACCAATTCTAAATTTTATACTTTAATCTAGATCTTTTTATCTTATTCTCTAACTTGTAAATATAATATTTTTTTTTAGAGTACAACTAGCCACATGTACATTTTTGGTATCTAATTTAAGTAGACTGCCAATAGTTCTATACTAGCTACTATATCTGCAATTCAACTAGAAGCACTGCCTATTTAAACTCTTTGTATTGCAATTTTTACTATATTACTAGATCATTTCCAATATATATATTAGTCAAAAAAGTTTAGATGCTTACTTGTAATCTTAGGACTTCATATCTTATTTTATGTAATATATTTTCAAAAGTATTATTACTAGAGCTTTCTGTGTTCTATATACAGCTAATCTAGTTTTATATAACATACTATAGTTATCTAACACTTGTAGTCAAAACTAACTTTAAACTACTACATTACACTATTTCTATTTTTGTAAAGTTCACTTAAACCTAGTATCTATCTTTCTAACATCTTCATCATCATCTTATACTAGTCACAACTTAGAACCAACAGCCTTTTCAGACTTTCAATTTATATGGCCTAATATAATATATCTTAATATCCTTTTTTTCTGATAATTCTAATAACTTGATTGGTTATATGCTCTTCTATATATCTTTGTTATTTAGTTTATTTACCTGTTTTTATGAAGGTGTTTTATAGATTTTTATCAGTCTAATAGTATTATTAAAAGTTTGTGCTATTTTTTCTCTTAGGAATTTTTAAATAAAATTCCATCTTCTTGGTTTCTTAGTCTTTTGTACCTAGTGGTCTTATTATAGATTTGCATCAAAGTCTTATACAATACTAGTTATTAATATTTTCTATATATATATAATATTATATTTTGCATAAATACATTAAGCTCCTAATGACAAGTAAGCCCTAACTTGATGTATTTGGATTACAGCTATATGAGGCCAACTAATCAATAGGTAACAGTTTTCATAATACAGTTTAATTTTCAAATTTTATTATAGATAAAATTTGAATCTTAGATCTGCTATTTAGAGGATAGCAACCTAACCACTATATTAAGATCACTATCTTCTGAATTTAGAATTAGTAAAAAAAAAAAAATAATACTTTTTATATATTTTTTTATCTAATAAAAATAGTAGGAATTTGAGTAATATTTCTTAATACTGTACTTGAAGTAGCAGGAGTTCAAACAATATTAATTAATACTGTACTTGGAACAATAAAAGTTCAAACAATATTAAATAATATTATGCTTAAAATAATAGAGATTGTACAAAAACAACTAAAAATATTGTTTATATTATTTGTTATTTGTACTTGAAACACTTAAGGCTTATGTTAAAATATTTGAGTTTGTGCAAAAACATTTAGAATTTGTATAGAAAGTTTTGAAATTTGTGCAAAAACATTTAAGATTTATGTTAAAGATACTTAGAATTTTTGTGCATAGCATTTGGCACAATAATTTGATGTTAAGATATATAAAACTTATACAAAAATATTTGGAATTTGTAAAACAATAGTAATATTACAAATGTTACTTAGTGTCATATAGCTGTACTATATTTTTAATAGCTAATTAGGATTTTTTTATCTATTTACTATATAATATAATTATTAACTAACTATAACTAATAACTAATAGAAATGTGGCAACCTAGTGAAGTAAATAGATTGTTAACTCTCAAGTAGCAGGTCTAAGGTTCAATTCTTACAGATGATGAATTTTGGAAATTATATTTGTGTTATAGTTAATGATACAGACATTTATAAAGGTAGTCACTATTCTTAGCATTACGGCTATGCCATGAAGATCATACTATCTTCAGGTTATGTTGCTATTATGCTATATATGGCAATAGGATAGTATGTCATAAATAGAGTAGTGTATTATAATAGGTATAGTATGCTGTAATTAGTGTCATGTGTTGTGTGCTGTGAGTGACATGCAGTATAAGTAACAAATGTAATACAGTAATATATATGTACAGTATATATATTTATTATTTGTTAACTTTTATTCTGAATCTCAAAAAGGTGCAGTATTTAGGACTTTTAAATGCTGTTGCTAATCTTTATATAATCTCATTTGTAATGGCAAGAAAAAGTTTCTGAATTTTATTTTAATTTACAATAAAATAAACCATTTTCTAATGTTTCTATTTTTTTTTTTTTTTTTTTTAGAACTGTTGAGGTTTAAGACAAGAATAAGCTCTACTGGTAGTAATTTGTTTAGATTAATGCTTAGAATATGTTTGAATTCACTTTATTTAAAAACATCTTTGGATTGGTAGTGTTTAGTTAGTAGTATATCTTATTTTATATTAATACATTCTAGATATATTTGCATAATAAACTTTTTTGTCTATATTCACTGGTTTATATATTTATAAAATTTTCTTAATATTTTAAATTGGCAAATTGATTTATTTATTCATTAAAAATATTGCATACATATTTCAAATGATATATTAATTTTATATTAGTACTCTCATCTCTTATTTATAATATTAGTCTATCAAACAGAATTTATTTAATTACCTTTAATATTATAATTTTAGATTGAAATTGTCTAATATAATTATCTACTGAGGATCTCACAATTAATAGCATACTAAAGAAGTGCTATACCAATTATAGTTTCGTTAAACTGATTATATTCAAGATTCAATATGTCAAATTGTTCCCTATTCTTGAAAATCATTATTCATTTTTGTGAAATTGATGTGATAGATGTAAAATTAAGTAGACAGTTATTTATAAACTATAAATAAATACAAAATGTTCATAAATTACTAAATATTTAAAATAATAAATGTATGTTGTATAATCTTCTCAAATGCTTTTAATATCTTGCTTCAACATCATTGTATAAATTATTAGTACCTGAATTGAGAAATCTGGATGTTAATTGTGTTGGGTTCAGCTCAAAATTTGCTTTTTTTTTAGTAAAGATCTAATGATAAATAAGTACTATGCATATTTGATTTAATTCCATGTAGTCTATAAAGTCAGTGATACTCTCTAATATACTTTACTGGAGATGGCTGTTAACTGAGTAAATCAAAACTATATTAATATGTATATAGCCAATAATTAAGTTACCAAAGTTTTTTTATTAATTAGATTAATCAGTGATATGTTTATATATATATATAAAATTAGAATATCTTTTTTTAGATGCATAAGTTACAATTTTCTTTTTTAGCAGAAAGTTTAACACTAATCAACTCTTTTTTCAGTAATAAAGTACAGAGCTGCTTTTTAAATTATATATAAAAAATAAAAAATTTTTTCAACTTACTTTATCTGGGTGAGTATGCTTAGAGTATATGTATTATATATACTCTAAGCATAGTTTTGCTGTGTACTCACCCATTTGAGCATTGCAGTAAAAATTCGCAACTATAATATTAAAAATATTTGGTTCATTATCACTATATAAATATAAATAAGTTTTATTATAATATATGAAATAAAGTAAATACATTATCTCAATTTTAAAATAGTTAGATTTACAAATCAATTGCATTTTAATAATAAATTGTTTTAGAAGTAAGACTTATTAAATCTTCAGCATTTATTTGATTTTATTAAATTGAATATATAAACTAACATAGAAACTATCCTAGTCATTTTACTTTTCATATTCTAAAAAATGATCTAATATATTACAAAGATTATAATCCAAATTGTTAAATAAAATATCTTGAGCCATTCTTACTGAAGAAGATTTTGAATTTTTTTTGATTCTCAAATCAATAATATTCTCAATTAACAAGGTCATATAATAATTAGATGTTATATTATTTAATGAAATCTCATTATTAACACTTATTTAATCCTTTTTATAGCTTATAATATTACTAACTAAAGATATATTGCATGCATATTAAAAATCAGCTTCTGTTAATTTTTTATCAGCAAAGTTTAGCTTATGTTGGATGTTTGTCATATAATAAGATCTAATTTTAGATATTCCTTCTAGCCTGTTTATATCCAAATTAGTTTGACAATTCTCTAAAATTCACTTTAACATCAAGAAGTTCCTTTTACAACTTAATTGCATAGAATTAATTGAAAAAATTTTATAGACTAATTCGGCCAATGTTGAGATGAATTTTTATAAGACCCTTACCAGATTTTTGAAATGTCTATACCTAGAACATAAGGAAGATTGAATGATGGCAATTGTGCTTCAAATCATCACATTTGTGCAACTAGCTCTTCACCTTCTAACTGAGTGTGCCCAAGGTTTTACCAAAGCTCAAGAGACTTAAGAGCTGCTTTGCAAAACCTACTATCTTTTAGACCTTTTTCTAAAAATTTATAATGTAATTTTTTAAAACCAACAAAAGCATTAATTAAAATACATGTCTTTATTAACATATTGTTATGATATGATTCAATAGCAATATATAATGTTTCAGGTGAAACCTAAGAAAGAAAATTATAACAATGCATTTGATTATCACTAAAATACTACTAGTATGATAGTACCATATAGCATGAACTAAAAGACCTCTCTTGTACAATACACTTCATGATTTTTAGAGACCTAGAATGTATTGTACCTGGGATATTATAGATAGGTTTATTAAAAAATAATAGCACTTGAAATGTAAAATAATTTTCTTGCCACTTATATATCATGATATAGATTTTTTTTTTGTAAATATATAATCTTATTAAATTGGTAACTGTATCTAAAAAAGAAATTGCTGAATTTAGATTTACACTAACCATAGTATTCTCCTGATTATAATATCTGTAAAGCACCCTAGGTATTTTAGTTTATGCTATACTGTATATTTATTTAATTATCTACAAAATTGTTCTTATTAAAAACCTAATTTTAATTATATATATATATTACTATATTTCAGATAGATATAATATGCCAAAATATAAAGTAGATGTAAAAATTCTTTATATCATCGATTAAAAATATGAACCACAGAGGTCTTGAAGTTATTTATTTCAGATAAGAGTTTAATAGCTGCAGCTAACTTGATTAGATATATGAAACAGTCGGCTAACATTGCTTTGTTAGTTTTTAATGCATTAATTACTTTTTTAATAGGCTGCCAAACAGAATGCACTAATTGATATGTCAAAAAAATTCTTCATTAGCTATTAAATTAGCTACTTCTTGATTTGTAATTGCCTTACTATGTTCAGAAAGTAACTAAAAACAATTTTATATTGATTAGTAATGATTATAGCAAACTTTGCAAAATAGTAAAAAACTAATTTGCAACAAAATACTATTTCTAATAGATCATCAGTACTGTAATAGAGATTTTATATCATGTCTTTAATATGTTGATAGTGTATAATTTTTTAGGCCCTATTAGGAATGGTATACTAATAGATTTTTTTTTATACAATCAGGAACAGTACCAACAATCCATAAATAGTATTTTTGTATATTTGCAATTTGTTATAAAAATTTTTATCTTGGCAGCCTGTAACCTCAATAATTAATAAAATTGCAAAAAATAATAATTTATACTTACTCAATCAAATACAGACTGTGCATGAAGCATTGAATCTGTGATAAAATATAAAGACTCTCAATAAGTTTTTATCTATGTTTTTAGATTGCCATCTTTAATTTTCATATCTGTAAATCTCTTAATAAGCAATGAATAACTTGAATGAGAAGAATTAAAAAAATTATTAATTTTTCTACAATCAGTGATTAGTTTTTTTAATTTGTCTAATTTAACCAAGTTAGAAGCAATAAGATTGATTGCATGTGCTGCACATTATATATTTCAAATATGCAGATACATTGTTTGTATTTTTTGATGTGCCAAGTTACAATTTGAAGCTGCATCTATTACTACAGTTGCAAACTTATCTGAACCAAGTCTTTCAACAATATTTGATATTTTATTTGCTAAAAATTCACCCATATGAGAACAAGAAGAATAATTTTTTAAACCAATCAGATACTTTTTTTAGCTGTTCATTGTAATAATATAATTATATATTGATTCCATTGTTGGTGCAATCTAATTGTCTAAAGCTTTTGTTAAATAATATTAAATTAATATAAGTATAAATACAATGTAAGCTTTATTTATTTCTAGCTGTTAGATCCTAATATAGAAATACTTCTAAAACAAATATACTTTTAGAAATTATTTCTAAATTAGCATATCTCTAAATTGAGCCATGCATTTGCATATTACTTTGATTATTCGCATCATTATATGATCTTATATCTTATACAAAGTAAATTTTTAAGAAAATCTTTTACTTTACATAAGATATATCCCTATGCTGGTTTAAAGAATAAAGATAGATCTAGTTCTAGAAATATTGAATAAGACTGGTTTTTTAACCAGCCTTATAGTTATTTAATCCTTGATTTCCAGATCAGTCTTTATGAATAGTTAAAAAAAAAAGTGTTACAGCATTATGTGATTTAATTTTCTTAAAATAGTTAAAGGTTTAAAAACCATTTTTAGAACTAAGATTGGATTAAAAAACATTAATAGACCAGTTTTATTAAAGATTAGGACAAACTGGGCCAAGCTGATCTATTCTTATCAAAAGAAATTATGTAGTTTATATACGCACCTAAAGTTAAATAATTAGCCTTATCTATATTATTGTCAATTGCATAATTTACACATACTATTTCCTTATTCAGTAGTCTTTCCGATAAAGTTGTTCTTGATGGTATATTGTATGCAGGCAGAAACTCTTTAAACATATCCTTGATAAATGGATTTTTGATAACTTCAAAAAGAATTTCTACCATTATCTAAGCTTTAGTTATTTTTTGATCAAGTCAACTAACTATAGCATTTGGTAATAGATGATCAGATAAAAAGTGAGATGTTATTAATGATTGTGATAGGAAAATTTTTTTTTGTTGTATATAATTGGAATTTTTTTTTGCTACTTTTTCTCTTCAATAACATGATATATTTTCAGAGCAATTAGGACATTTATTTGCTAAATGTGCTTCAAATTTTGCTAGTTTTCTCTTGTCCAAAATTTTTTGGAAATACAATAGTAACAAGTAGCTTTATAATGCCCATGACTTTTTTCTGCACCCCTAATATAATAATTTCATATCTTAGAAAAGTGTTTAGATTTTTTATTTTTAGTTAAATATTGTAAACTAGAACTATTTGTTGTACATTCTTTTGATTCTGAACTATTGTCTGTTTATTTCTCCAAATCTATATGTTTTTTTCGTAAATTTTCTTCCTTCATAGCTAAAAATGATACTTTATAATAACAAATAGATAAATGTATATATAAAACATAAATCATATATAAATGCAGATCTATTAAACGATTTGTTTTCACATGCTAATTTGTCTGCAAGATGTTTAAGAAATATAGTTAAAGAATATGTTTAAGGAATACCATATTAGTACAATATACAAGTTTAGACTTATAAATAAAATTTAAGTTTTATACCTGAATTTAATCCTAAAAAAATACAGAATCTGTATATTTAAAATGCATATATATACAATCAGCATTTTAATTATTTTGAACAGAATATAATACTTTATTAATATGGATCAATGTGATGAAAACTTAAATTTAATATTTGTTAACTCTAGCTATTCAAAAACAGATATAACATAAAATTAAAAAATAACCTTTTTTTGAATAATCTTAATTTCATCTAAGGAACTATATTCTGTATATCGGTACTAAAAAAAAAAATTTTTGTAGAATTTTAGTAAAGTGTTACCTGCCAACCCTATCACTCTTTTTTTTAAAAAAAGAATATAAAATCATACAAATAATCCTAACTAGCAGAACCTTAGAAGAAAATTAATAAATTCTATTCATATCATTATGTTCAGTATACCTGCCCAAACTATATATAAATCTTTAAATTTTATCAGAATTTAAAACTTTAAAATTTTTCTAAGTTTTAATCTTTTGAATTCTGAATCTAGCAAGTATAATAGTCTACAAGAAACAAGTTGGGATCAAGTTTAGACCAAAATTTTTAGGAACTAGTTCAGATAACCATATAATAAGCATTGAATAGTGATATTTTGTTTTAAACTTTATTAATAAGGTATTTGTTTTTGAAGCTGTACAATTCTAGTTTATTTAACTTAGATTATGAAGTCACTTCTAACTAATTCAGATCAGAACTAGACTGAACCAGGTTTCTAATAAGAGATATATTGATATTATATTTTTTATCATTTTGTATTTTGAAAAGAAGCTGATTAATAGTATTTTCACTAATAAAATAGTTTAAGAAGAAACATATTAGTAGTATATTAACTGTTTTGGCAAATTTTGAGAAGTCAATTGTTTGATATTCATTTTGAAGATATAGATGAATTCTAGCCAAATTAATTGTTACTTGAAATCAGTTTTGTAATGTATATGAAGAAATAAATTTGTGTGAAGAAAGAATTTTAGTGTAATTAAGTTTGGTAAAAAGAGTAGTAATAAATTTGTGAAATAGGACTTTAAAAGTTAAATATAAAATATTAAATGAAATAGTAACTAATATATCAATAGTTGGATTATATTGATAAATAATATCTGTAAGAAACTTGGGTTGGGTTTTAGCCAAAGTTTTAATAAAATATTTAAAACTCTATTTTGAGGCTGGTTTCTTTTTAGTTGTAGGTTTAGTAACTTTTTCTGATACAAAATTAATAAGATAAGGTTTAATAAATTCAAAAATTTGTTAAGACAATAGTATATTGAAATTTGTGAATGATTTTATTTTGTCAATAATAAAAAATTTTTTAAACCAATTAAGAAGATTTTCTTGTATTTGTTACAGAATTTTAAGTTTGTTTTGTTTTGTAGCTTTTTTTTTTTAAAAAATATTGAAAAAATTGTTTAAAAATTTAGATTTTTTTTTTTGTCGATAAGAACAAATTTAGCTGTATAAAATACTATATGTTGTTGTTAATTAAGAAGTTAAGTTTAAGTTGCAAATTTCAATTTAAAATTTGAAATACAGATAGGATGAGCAGAAAAACTATATAAAGTTTTGGCAAAGAAGTCAAGAGAATGTTTGTTATTACTAAGAAAGACACATGAAATATTAAATTTGTAACAGATGATACAGATATAGGTATGTTGTGTATAAGCTTTGATAGCTATAGTATTGGGTTCAAAATTTGTAATAGTAGAGAAAGTAGCTTTAAATGAGCTATCATAATTGAAAGAGAATAGTAGAATTTTGATAACAGCTACCTGAGTGATAGTATCTTTGGTTTTCTTAAATTGGTTTGGAATTATATCTATAGAAGTAGCAAAACTAGAAGTTAAAGAAGAAGATGGTGTAGTAGATCTTAGAAGAAGTTGGTAATAATAAGAAATGAATAGGATATGATATGTTTTACAAGATATAGAATGATAGAAAGTTGATAAGATATTTTAAAATAATGAATTTTGTTTCTTTTATAATATTTGATTAGATGAACAGCAAATTGAATAAGTTTAATTTGTTATAGCTTACTTTCTTTAATCATAACACCAATATGGTCATCATATTTGCCTAAAAAATAATCTAAATCATATTAGTCTGGTTTTTGACTAATATATGTAAACATGATTGTTTTGGATTTTAGTATAGATTTGATATATGAATTCTTGAATTAAAATGAGTTTGAATGATATAGAGATGTGACAAATAAGGGATATGATGAATAAAAAGGCATGATAAATAAGGTATGTATCAAATAAAAAGATGTGATAAATAAGAGTGTGGCAACTTAGAGAAGTGGATAAGTTGTCAACTCTCCAAGTAGTAGGTTGGGAGTTCAAAACTCACTGACAGCAAAAATTTGAAAAACCACCTATATTACATTGGTGTATACAGGCATTTGTGCAATGCTTGAGTTACACAGAGGAATGCAAACCGGCATTGGGCAATGCAAACACAAGATAAGTCCTTGAAGCCAGTAATACAGCAACAGCTATCTATCGATCAGTTGGGATCAGTACTTGTAACATGGTCATACCAGATAACTGGCAGGTTATAGGGCATCTGTGGCTATGTAAATCCATGAACTGGGATAACCGAAGCCCACTTGGGAAGACCCGAGTAGAGAGATAACAAGGATCTTTGACAGTACTACTGTAAAGGCTAGACCTAGAAAACAGATACCAATGTAGAAGAAATCGGATAAGCAAGAACCTCAGTGAGGGGTACCACCAACCAGGTTGCTAGAAAACTCGAACCAGAGGAAAAGGACCTTGGGAGGCAGACCCTGGGGTACCAGGGACAGGTCACAGTCCTACCAGGCTATCTGGATTGGGA
>CAJVQA010007849.1:0-13455 GCA_910591915.1 Cetraspora pellucida | reverse complement strand
TCTTTCCGGCATCTTCTCCATCATCCCTTACTAGCCGCAACTCAGAACCGTCGGTCTCATTTATCCAGACTACCAATCCAGATGGCCCGGTATGGTATACTTCTGTATCCTTTTCTTCCAGCGAACCCAGCGGCCTGGTTGGTTATATGCTCCTCTACACATATTTGTTGTCCGGTTTTAACCTTCGGTTTCTAAACATTATTATTATTATTATTATTATTAGTTATTATTATTATTATTAGTTATTATTATTATTATTATTTAGTTATAGTAAGTAGAACAAATACAGCATTTGATACTTAATGCTTGATGCTTAATGCTTAACACTTAACACTTGATGCTTGATGCTTAATGCTTAATGCTTGATGATTAATGCTTAACATTTGACACTTGACACCTGATGTCTGATGCTTCACTCTAATAATTATTAAGCTTTGATGCTTAGCTTTAATGATTATTAACAGATATATAAACTCCAAGAATTTTTCCAAGTCAAGCAAGTTACAGACATCTCTCTCCTTCTACCTTTTAGTTTAGTAACTCTTGTAAAGTGTAAAAAGATTCCTTAGGAACAGAAACCTAACAGATAGCCTTATTCCTTTAATAAAGTTATTATCTTTATCTATAAACTATATTGATATTCTTTCTCTAGAGTAATTCCTACAGGCAAGGTCTATCACTTTTAAGTTAATAAAGTTATAAACTGTTGTATTGTCTTAACCGAACTGCCCAGAAAAAGATATAGTTGCTAAATAGTTAAAGCTACTATACTTCCCTTTTGGACACTGCTATAAACCTGTAAAGGATCTCTGTAGCTGTGTCATTGTTATAGTAAGGAGTTAAAGAAGACCTCTCTACTGTAACATTTGGTGCCTTCTGGTGGAAAGCAAAAATAAAAGCCAGTTCGATTTTTAGCTGCTGAATAATTTTACTAAACATATTTATCTTAGAAGATAACTGCTGTATTAATTTTCACTGAACATAACCTGTCTTGGAAGATAGCTGCTATATTAATTTCATTGAACATAATTGTCTTGGAAGATAGCTGCTATATTGTTCTAGAGTTAGAACACTTTCCTTTAATTACTCTCTTAGACAAGGGAGAACTTTTCTTTTATGGTTCACACTGCTGCTGAACTCTACTATGAAAATATACAAAGTTACCAAAATGCCTATTTAACTGGAACTTACCTCACTGTAGACATGCTTCAAGCAACCAACCAAGATCTATCTTGTCTCTAGTGTTATTGGCCTACTCACACTAGTCCTCGCTCACCTTTTGGAAAATTTTGGACTTGGTATAGAACTAACTTTCATGCTGAGTATCATACTTCTAAAACTCAGAAAAACTTTACTCTTCTTACCAACCTTCCTAATCGAATCACACTTCACCTTTGTGTTTGAGATATTATTTTTAGTTGCCATTATTAATCTAATACCTTCAATCCTAGAGAAATTGCTCTAGCACTAGTTTAAAAATATACCCAGTTATTACTAGTTCTTATCTTACCTTTTGAACATCAAAATGCTTTTGACCTTTACATCGATGCACCTCAAAGTTTTAGTTTTGAAGAACCTGGTCTATTTAGTCAACATTTAGAAGATTTAAAAAGTCCTATTCTACCTCCAACTGAAGAATATAATATAACCCTTACTGCTGATATTCCACTCTTAACTAACTCTGCAGATAGCCTACCTTCTTATAGTAAAATAGTTACTTCTACTGAACACTCTGCTAGTTACTATACTCTTCTTGGTTCACCTCATCAACAGCCTCTTTTAATCAATTTTCCTGTACCTTCTTTACTTATTACTGATAATATTATGACTGAAGAATATATTACTGCTTCTGTGAATCTTACAGAAACCTCTAGCTCAAATTATACTCTACTGACTTACCATCATTACAGGCTTTTGAAGATAGTCCTCCTCCTTTACCTCCATCTCAACTTGCTTTTCCTCAATCACAACCTATTCTAGTTCAACCTCAACTTATTGTTATTCAACCTCAACCTCAACTTCTTTCTTTACTTTCACCTATCCTAGACAACCTTCCTAACCCACTTGATAACATGGCTGACCAAGCTTTACAAAATGCAGCTACTGCTTTAGGATGTGGAAATAAACAAGCCTTACTAACTATAGAACTTTTTCAAGATGATGGTACTCAAGACCCACTTACCTGGCTTCAAGAATTTCAAAAAGCTAGTATAGCAAACCATTGAAATGCTGCCCATTGATTAGAACTTGCTCCTATATATATAAAAGGCATTGCTCTAGACTAGTACCAAAGTCTAAACCCTTAGCCTAATGTTTACAATGATGATGCTGCCCTAAACCAAAGTTTTAAGCATCTATTTAAAGCTCGATTTAGCACTCCTAAGCAGAAAGCAGTTTGGCAAAAAACAATTATTCAACATCAAACAAAGAACAGACAGTGTTGATGTATATGTAAATAGATTTAGATCTTTATAAAAGAAAGTAGATTCTACTACAACCTTTTCTGCTGCCTTTGTTACTCAACTCTTTATTCAAGGATTACAACCAGAATATGCTATCAATGTTCAAGCATCTGAACTAGCAGACCTAGATGCTGCTATTACTGCTACTTGACAATAGGAAACTGAAAAGCTTATGGCTACTGTTATGCTTTCAGAAACAGACCAAGCTATTAAGCAATTAACTGACCAAATTGCTTAACTTAGTATTAACCTAGCTTAGCAACAACAACCTGCCCCTACTACTTCTGTAAACTATGCTAAAGCCCCTACCCAAGCACCTTGACTTAAACAACCATCTACTGTTTTTATTATAAACACACTGAATATTTTATTTCTAATTGTATTACTAAAAAGAGAGACAGAGAATAAAGACAAGACTCCTATAACTGAAAACCTACTAGAGACAATTAATATAATTATTCTCAATCCAGAAGTCAAGATCATTCTTGAAATAGAAGCCAATCTCATGAACAAAACTACTATTCATCAAATTATCAAAGAAATAGAAGCTCTGAATGCTCTAGATATTTCTTCAACCGATCTTCTTCTTTATACTATTGTAATGTCTACTATCTTGATCAGAATCAGACACCTTCTTCTTCTTCTTCTTCAATTAGTTTGCAAAAATGAGAAACCTTGTTAGCCAACTCTTCTATCCGCATTGCACTTTCTGCACATTTAAGTGAAGAAGCTAAGAATGCCAATATTACTACATTCTCTACCTACACTACATCTGTTAAATGCAATATCCAACTTAGAAACAGACCCTACCAAGCTATTATTAATAGTAGTGCTTCTGTAAGCATGATTGCTTACAAGGTAGTTAAAGAATTAGAATTAAAAATCAAACAAGCCTCCTCTAGTCTTATCATATCAACTACTAGTAATTCTACTAAACTTCTAGGAGTCATTCGAGATTTACCTATCACTATAGACCAAATTACTATCCCTGTTATTATCAAAGTAGTAGATGTTACTTCATATTCTATTTTTCTTGGCAATGACTAGTTCAAGAAAGTTGAAGCTAGTTACAATTGGAAAAATGAATGCTACTCTTTAAGTAGAAAGATAAAAAGCATGCCATTTCTACTACCTATGAAAATGATCAACCACTTCTAGCTCAACCTATTGTTACTAATCCTAATGAGCTTGAGCTTTATGAACAGGAATATCTTATACCTCTAGAAGCATATGCTCTTAATGCTGAACCTGCTGAACTATTCTCTAGCAATAGTTCAGAAGAATGGACTGTTTACCAACCCAAGCATAGAACCAGACAACCTAAAGCACATGTGTGTGGAAACTGTGGATTACCAAATCATCTTTTTGCATAATGTCCTATCAATCTTTGTAATCATTGCCAACAACCTAAACATATTACCACTTATTGTCCTCAACAACCACCAAAAAGAGCCAGCTGTCATACTTGCAATCAACCTGACCATCTCTATAGAGTCTGTTCACAAAATATTTGTAACTCATGCAATAGTTATGGATATATTAGTATTGATTGTCCTTTGGCTGACCTTCGGAAGCAAAATAATTCATATAAGTGTGGCTCTAACTCTGAAATAGTAGAATCCCAAAAACTACCTTATTATAGTCATAGACATACTCATTACTGCTGCCAATGCCATGTCCCAGAAAGACCTGAATTCCTAAGAGCTCTTAACAACCAACTCTTCTGTCATGCTTGCTATTTTGACTTTCACTATGTCCTTGATCGAGAAGACCCTTGAAGTATTCAGTTTTATACACAAGGAGAAGGTTATAAACTACTTGTAGAATGTAAAGTATGCCAAAAAGCAGAATCTCATTCTCGAATATACCAACTAGAAAGCCTTAGTGAAAAATTTTGGTTTTGTAAGCTTGAACACTTATATGCTTATAAAGCTAGCCAGAATGTTCTTTATAATCCTAACTACAACTTATGAACAAGAATCAGACATTATACAAAATCTAACCAAAGTGCTGGATCTCAATATGACTTAAACCAAACTCATATATATTGTCTTGCTACTGTTCTTCTTCGAGAAAGTGATCAGACTATTATTAAAGCTCTTGAACCTCAAGTTGGTGATCATTTTAGCCAACCCTAGTCTAATGATGACATGGAACTAGTATTATAAGGAAAACAAGAAACCCTTGAAGAAGATGATGAACTTCTTCTTCAACAAATATTAGATGAGTTCTTTGATACTAGCCATCCTGAATATAATTGGCAATTCACTCTTGCTACCTTACATCACAATTTTAGTAACCCTGTTAACCTTTGTAAAGAATGCTTACATGTTAAGCATCAAGAAGAATTAGATTAACATGAAGAATATTGTAGTAACTGTAATACTGCATTAGTGCATTTACCAAACACCAAACTTACTTCAGAACTATACCCTATTTGTATTAAACCTCTTACCAAGATGCAACTCCAGTTGGATCAACAAGATCAACTTATCCAACAATTGCAAACACAGATTCAATCTTTGCAAAACACTAATATGCAAATTCTACAATTCTTTCAAAACCATTTTCAACATATAAGGCAACAAGAAAATGTTCTTGAAACTCTTTTAAGACCTCAAAATTTTTAGAGAATCCCAGGCAAGATAAAAAACTATCTGATGACCCAGACAAGTCTGAGACAAATCCTAGCAACCTTATACTTCAAATAGTGTGTTCTATTGAGATCTGTATTCCTTATAAAGAATACGTCTTGATCTCTAAAACAGCTATAAATATTGGACCCTTACAACCAGAACAAGGACAAAAATTTAGAACACTATTAGAAGAATTTTCAGATCTTTTTGCATCAAATATAACTTAATTAGGTCATACTAATTTGGTTACTCATAAAATCTATACTGAAGATGTTTTTCTTATTTAATTACACCCTTATTCAATACCACCTATAGAACTGATATTTATAAAAGAAGAAATACAACGAATGCTCGATAATAAACTTATTAGACCTTCTAGTAGCCTCTGGACTTTTCCTGTTATATTAGTACAAAAGAAGAATAGAAAATTACATTTCTGTGTCGACTACAGAAAACTTAATGCTATTACAAAGAAGGATGCATATCCTTTGCCTCGAATAGATGAAATGCTAAATGCACTTGCTGGATCAATATGGTTCTCTATCCTAGATCTTGTTAGTAGATATTGGCAAGTTGATATGGACCCTAAAGACTGAGAAAAGACCACTTTTATTACTTGATATGGCATTTACGAATTTAATGTAATGCTTTTTGGACTTTGCAATGCTCTAGCAATCTTTCAAAGATTAATGAACCAGGTTTATGATAAAATTGCATAGAAATTTGTAGTAGTATATTTAAATGATACTATTGTCTACTCAAGAACATTTGATGAGCATTTTGAACATCTATGGAAAGTCTTTACCCAAATTTAAAAAGCTAGACTACATCTCAACATTGAAAAATGTAACTTTTGGATGCAAAGTCTACACTTAGGCCATATTATATCTGGAAATGGAATTGCTTCAGACCCTTAGAAAATAGAAGCTATTCATAATATACAACCTCCTAAAAATGTAACCCAACTTAGATCTTTTCTAGAACTTGTCAGATATTATAGACAATTTATCCAAAACTTTTCAAGTATAGCCAGATCTCTTAATCATTTAATGAAAAAGGATACTGTATATGAATGGCACTCTGAATAACAAAAAGCCTTTGATGAATTAAGAAGAAGACTAACTATTGCTCCTATCCTAGCTTATCCTAATTTCAAGTACTCTTTTATATTAGCTACTAATGCTTCTTATTATGACTTTGGTGCTACACTTAGCCAAATAGGAAAAGATGAAAGAGAATATCCAATTGCTTATGCAAGTAAAAGCCTTCGAAAAGAAGAAATAAACTATAGTGCTACTGAATTAGAATGTGCTGTCATAGTTTGGGCAATCGAACATTTTCATAAATACCTAGAAACTGCAAAGTTTATCCTTGTTACTGACCATTATGCTCTTAAATAGTTAAGGACAGCTAAACCTAAAGGACGAATTGGAAGATGAATACTTAAATTACAACTTTACAATTTTGAAATTATTCATAAACCAGGCCAAGTTCATTCCAATGTAGATGCACTCTCAAGGCTGCCAACTCAGACACTACCAATACCATTCTAATGAATTTGGATCAATATATTAACTTATATAATTATTTAGAATCAGATGCATTACCTAAAGAGTTAACAGATATAGAAGAAAAACAACTAATTAGACAAGTCAGATATTTTGAAACAAAGCATGAACTATTATATAAAAAGAATAGAAAAGACCCTACTCATCCTCTTAGAGTTATTAAATGGACTGAAGTAGAACCTATTCTATACATAATGCATAAACATCCTACTGCTGGACATTTAGGAACAAATGCCATATATTATAAGATTGCTGAATGATATTATTGAGATCAAATGTATAAAGATGTGCAAGAATATGTGCATACTTGTACAGAATGTTAACAATGACAAAAAGGATGAAGAAAGGAACCTCTTCATCCTATTTAAATAAGATGAGCCTTTGAATGACTTGGTATTAATTTAGTAAGACCTCTTTCTCTTATTAAACAAAATAATTGCTATATAATTGTTGCTACTGAATATCTAACATGATGGCCAGAAGCCTGAGCTGTGCCTGATGCTAGTGCTGCTACACTAGCACAATTCATTTTTGAAGAAATAGTTTATAGATATGGAACCCCAAAAATTATCTTATCTGACCAAAGGTAAAACTTTATTAGTGAAACTATCTGTATATTATGTGAAAAGTTTCTAATCAAACATAAATTTTCATCATCATATCATCCACAAACAAATAGCATGGTTGAAAGATTTAACTGAACATTCTATGAATCACTTGCTAAAGTAAAAGGAACAGATGATTGGGACATTCACATCCCTGCTATATTATTAGCATATCGAATAAAGAAACATGCTACTACTAGATATACTCTATTTTAACTTATTTATTGTTGACAAGCTACACTGCTGATTGAAGCTTTAATACCTGTTAAACTACTACCAGAAAGGAGTAAAGATATTAACTTACAAGACAGTATTCTGCATAGAGCTTATGAGCTAATAGACAAATTGCTCTAATAGCAAGAGAATGCAAAAAACAATACTAATAAGTCACAACAGAAACAGAAACAATACTTCGATGCAAAAGTTAAGTTACAAGAATTTGAAGTAGGTAACAAAGTATAGATCCAACAAAAGGAACTAGAAATGTCAAGATCAGCAAAATTTGAAAATAAATGACTAGGACCATTCATAATTCACAAGAAATTAGGAAATAGCACTTATAAATTATAAAATAAAGAAGGAAAAATCTTACAAAACTATTACAATAGTGACTGATTAGCAAAATATTATGAGAAACAGACTTGGAAACCAATAGTTGTTGTTGAAACTTAGCAAATTTCTGGAAGAAATTTAATTTGGAAGAGAGTGACATAATAAAAAACATTTTGAAAATCTTGTATTACTTTAAAATATATATATAGACAACCTAATTATGCAAATTTATCTAAATTAATAATTTAGCTATTTAAAAATTAATACTATTATTCTGCAACCTAACACTATTCAAGCTCTACAAAATTTTATTTCCATTTGGAGGCAAGACTCTGCTGCTCAATACAATTTAGGAATCTTCTTCCAAAATATAATACTATGGGATGACCAAGTACCAGACCAAGTTATTAATATTTCATCACAGCTTGAAAAAACAGTTTTAAATAAAATCGACCAACTTATCAGAAGTTTGGATAAACCAATTAATAATTCAATTTCTATCTTAAAAGAAGAATTAAACGAACAAAATCTACTTGTGAAAATAAAGAAAGATCTTATACAAACTCTTGAACCTCAGAAAGCCTTTCGAATTTCACCTTTTAAAGAAACAACTTGGAAGGAAAAACTTAATGATATTTTGGAAAAACTTCCTACTCACACCAAGTCAAGAGAAAACCAGATCAAAACTCTTGAAGCTTACTATTATTTGGGAACTCTTATTCAAGAAAATAAAGCTAACCAGAAACAGATTAAAGAATGAATACAAGAAACCAATAGTGCTCACAAAGCTCGAGACATTTGAAAGAGGGCTCATTATATTCAAAAGATTTTCACTTTTCGACTAAAAGCTATAATCTATCAGACAAAATACTTGGCTGCTATCCAAGTTGTCAGGCTTACTGACAAAGATTTCACTTTTTTGATTAAAGACTTAGAAGATAAATTTGCAGAGCAAATTTCTTAAAGAGATGGAAATGTTATAGAACGAATTTTATTATTATTATATTTTAGTATAGTTTCATTAATATATATTTTATTATTAATTGTTAGCATTACTATTATTATTATTATTATTAGTTATTATTATTATTATTAGTTATTATTATTATTATTATTTAGTTATAGTAGGTAGAACAAATACAGTATTTGATGCTTGACACTTAATGCTTAATGCTTGATGCTTGATGCTTGATGCTTGATGCTTAATGCTTGATGCTTGATGCTTAATGCTTAATGCTTAATGCTTGACACTCGACATTTGATGCTTAACGCTTAATGCTTGACATTTAACACCTGATGCCTGACGCTTCATTCTAATAATTATTAAGCTTTGACGCTTAGCTTTAATAATTGTTAACAGATATATAAACCTCAAGAATTTTCCCAAGTCAAGCAAGTTACAAACACCCCTCTTCCTTCTACCTTTTAGTTAGTAACTTCTGTAAAGTATAAAAGGATTCTTTAGAAACAGAAACCTAACGGATAGCCTTATTCCTTTAATAAAGTTATTATCTTTATCTATAAACTATATTGATATTCCTACTCTAGAGTAATTTCTACAGGTAAGATCTATTACTCCCAAGTTAATAAAGTTATAAACTGTTGTATTGTCTTAACCGAACTGCCCAGAGAAGGGTATAGTTGCTAAATAGTTAAAGCTAGTATACTTTTCTCTTGGACACTGCTATAAACCTGTAAAGAATCCTTGTAACTGTGTTATTGTTATAGTAAGGAGTTAAAGAAGGCCTCTCTACTGCAACACTATAGAGTTTGCTTTATAGAAGTATACTTTAATGTAGTGTAGTGTTAAAAAATACTCTGCAAAAGTACATACCATATTACCCTAAAGCACTTCATTAATATTCCTAAAGGTAAACCTCCTAAAGCCTTCTGTATATATTTTTACAGCTAATCTAGATATTGCTATAGCAGAACTAATACTTGCAGTTAGAGCTTAATCTTTAAACTGCTATGCCTTTGTAGAGTTCACTTAGACTCTAGCATCTACTTCATATCATAACTCTGATACTTTAGTATATCTTTAAATTTCATCAAACTTTCAATCCAAATGGTCTGTGTAAAACTATAACTAGTTTATTAGTATATTAGGTTGGCCCAAAATTCTTTTTCTTCAGTTTATTCTGATGGTCTAGTTGGTAATACCTCTAAGACTCTTAACTCAAAGGTTCTTGCCTATTTAGTTACTAAGATCTGAGTATCTATTTTTTTAAACTAGCCTTTACAGTAGCATCATTAAAGATTTAGCTATCTCTCTACTTGGGTCTTTTCAAATAGACTTCTTATTATCTAATTTTAAGAGATTTATATGACCACAAGGACTTATCTAGTGTTTACACTACTCAGTTGTTAGTTTGCATTCCTCTGTATAACTCTAATATTGCACAGATGCTCTATAATCTGCCAATCCTGCTGGTGTGACTACTATTACAAGTATTCTAACTTAATCATTAGTAATAGTTGTCATAATACAAATATTACATAAGTGATTATTTAAATTTTTGCCATCGATAGGATTTGAATATCCAATCTACCACTTGAAAGATTAACAATTTGACTAATTCACTAGGTCATCATATCTTGTCTAAGCTTTTTAGCATATTTAGTCTTCAATACTTTTTATATATATAATTTTTTTGTGCTTATTGACTAACCAATATGTTATACACTTTACTTAACAATTTATTTCTAAGGTGTGTTAGCTGTAATCTGAGATATGCATTAGTCTGAAATGTAACAGATATACACTTTTAAACTTCTTATTATTTATTTATTTATTTATTTTGGTATTAAGATAAGGCCTTGCTCGTATCTTTATTAGTAGTTTAAAAATTAGTAGCTACATAAAGCTACTATATACAAAAAGTAATTTTCTATATAAATGCTATAGCTAAAACCAACACTTGCAGTCAGAACTAAACCATTAAACTACTAACTATATAGCTACTTTAAGTACAGATAAAAGAAAAACTACATTCAAGAATAAAAGCTCGAATATATTTATCTGTAATCTAAACCTACTAGAGTGGTTAAGACTTACCTAGATTTGTATGTTTAGAATATAGTTATAAGAAATATTGTATTTGATCCAAAGAATAATCCAGATATTAATTTTATAAATAGCATAGCCAATAGATAGACAGGTATTAAAGTTGGAGTATAGTTGATCAGATAGCTCATATAGACAAGAATAAATATAATTTTTGTGATTAGAGTTTTTTTTATTATTTTAATTTGATTGAAATAAGGGTTTGGCATAAGGTGGTTTAAGTTCTTGTTGTTGTTTTCAGTTAGCAAAGTTTATACAATATGGTTTTTATATTTGTTTGTAAGAAAGTTTATTAACTTTAAGCAAAATAGCAATAATTGTTTGTGAGACTAGTTTGTATAGAATGTTAAAGTTTTGTACAATCTCAATTAAAGATTTAGAGATAAGTCTTTTAAGTATAATATCAAGATAGTGTTAATTGGTTTGAAGAGGTATAGGATAAAAGGCATAGTGGTTACTAATTTTATGAATAAGTTCTTCTTGTTGGTTTATAAATAAATCAAGGTCTGTATGATTAATGTATTTGGATATGCTAGTTTGAATAATATTAAAGATAAGTGATAAGTTTGTGCATGTATGCCAATAGATTAGGAAATCAGCAAGATTGCAGTTAAAACAGTTAGTATTGTAAAATATGTATAGGTAAGTTTTATGAAAGTGAAAGTAGGTAGAGAGTTCATTTAATAAGATTTTAATTTTAAAGATTTAAGATGGTTGAGTTTAAAGTTAGTGACATTATGAGTTGATTTTTGATTATAGTTAAAAAATAACCAAGTTGATCTTCAATCAATTTAAAAGACCAAGGCTTCCTATTCTGTGTTATGTTTTTGAAAAAACTACATTGCTAGAATGTAAGCTCTGCAGATATTTTTGGTAAAGCTTCTGGTTGAATGTTCAATAAAATGTTGATTCCAAAAAATTATATGATATGGATTATAAATGCTTGTATAGTTAAAGTATAATATAGGTGATGAATTATGTTGTTTTGCTAATAAGTTAGCTAAATTATTGAGGATGTTATCAGAGTGAGCTTGTACTTTGTAAAAGTTAATCTGGTAGTTACAAAATTTAATAATATTGAGCAGAGTGTGCTATATATGCTATGAGCTAAATTTGAAAAACTTGTTAAGGTTTGAAAGAATAGTATATATTTTTGAATATTTAGTAATTATAAACTGAGAATTAGTAAAGATATTAATTATTAAGTTGTGAGGGGTAGTTGAAACAGCTGAAAGAATTGACATTAGTTCAGCTTTGTAAGAAGATAGCCAGTAATGGATTTTAGCTAAGAATTTGTGAATTATTTGGTTGGAATCATTAACTTGTACTCATCCAATACCTATTGTACATTGGTCTATATTGATGTTAATTACAAAGTCATTAGTATAGATGTTAAATGTATTTTGTGTTATATTGATAAGAAAATATTGTTTGAGTATATGTGTGCCTTCTTCTTGCTCAAAAATTTCTAATGTAGAAGAGTCAGAGATATAGATAGTAAGAACAGAAAATAGAGATAATAGATGTTTAATTGCAGTTGAATGAATCTAATCAATATAGTTTGCATTAAAGTTAAGAGTATTAGAGGAAACTCTTCTAAGAAATTGGTTAAAAATTATTGATGATACATTAATTGTACAGTAATTTGCAACTCTATGAGAGTTGAGATAGCAAACTATACAAGCTAAGTATTGAATTGATAAAAAGAGATAGTAAATAGAGAGTTCAGTATTAATATTTGTTTTCCAGTATGTGATAGAGATTTGGTTGTCATTTTTAAAATATTTGTAGATTTTGCTAATAATAATATCATTATTATTGTATGTTAGTAACCAGAGTTTAAGTTTTTTAAAAATGTGTTGAGAGTTGTAAGTGAAAAAGTTGTATTTGGTTTGTTGATATTGTGGAAGTAGTATTCTAAAGCTGTTGTTAGTTGTTACAGTATTTTCTAGATATGTAAACCAAGATGGCTTACATCTTTTAGGTAGCTGTACTAAGTGAGATAAGAGATGATTTCATTGGAGTAGGGTAGTATTGTCTGCAGTGCAGAGTTGTTTAAGATACAAGATATTTAGTTTTTTAAGTTGTTTTTTGAAGGTAGTATATTAAAAATAGGAGAACATGATTGGTTCAAGTAATTGAAGGTTGTATTGTATAGTATTGGGCCAAGATACATTATTATTAGCTGTTATAAACATATTAATATATATAAAAAGTTGAATAATTTTAAAGTTTAAAGTATATCTGTTAAATCTATCAATATTAGATTGGAGGTGTTGTAATATGTTTGTAGTTGACCAAAGATTGTTTTGTAATTGTTTTAGTTGAATGCATATAGAAGTTCCTAGTAAATCAGAGTTGTTAATTCATAACATGAAGTTAGATATATAATGTTGAAGCTAAATGTTTCAGATATTGTATATATTATATAAGAATATGTTAAGCATAGCACTGTTTGAGATGGAATGAGCTAAATAAGATTTATTTTTTTTTTATTTTTTTTTTTTTTAAGGTGACCTCTTTGGTCTTTTGACTTTTATTAATCACTTATCGGTATTGTGGTTC
>CAJVQA010007848.1:0-13455 GCA_910591915.1 Cetraspora pellucida | reverse complement strand
AGTTAGAGTAAAACCTTGTAAGAGCTATTTGTTAATTGCTAGTATAGTATTAAGAGTTTGTGTAGTTCTTGGAAGGTTGTTAGTGAAGATAGATATTGTTAAAAAGTGAATTTTTGTATATTTAGTTTTAGTAGCTATATTTCAAGCAAGTTTTTATTGATGTTGGGATATGTTGCACATGAACCATAGGTCTTAATAGTACTAGATAAAAAGATTGTTGGCTAGATTAGTCAAAAAGATATTTGTATGTTTGTTTAAAAGAACTTTAATAATATTGTAGATAGTTTTAAAAAAAGTGCCAGATATGGTATATAAGATAGATTGGTAATTAGGATTAGTGTAATTGGCTATGAAGTTTGAAATAATATTAAAAATAGAGGATGTAAACTATTAGATATTTGAAGTAAGGTAAGTGTTAATTAAATTGTATTAAGAATTGCTTAGTTTATATTAATATTATTGTCTGCATAGAGGAAGAGATGGAGTGTGTCTTCAAGATTTGTACATTAGGAGCATGTTGATATTGTATAGAGATAAGGATAGCATATGTTAAGATTTTCTATAGTGGGCAAGTTATTTGTAAGAATTTTGATATAAAAGGAGTATTTTTGAGTGTCATGTTCCATGAATTTGATTATTTGAAAGTTAAGAGTTCAGTTAGGTTTTGAGATATTTTGGAAGTATTTAAGTATAGACCAAGAAGAAAGTTCTTTAATTGTAATAGTATTTTTGATAAAGTTACGAATTTTGAATAGTATAAGATGATTATTTCATAAAAAGTAAGTTGGAGTACTTGGCATTAAAAGTTCCAGAATAAGTTTAAAAGTTTCTCATTTAGCTAAGAAGTCTGCTTGGTTATGAAATAAATTTGTATGTAATTTAATTTCTAAAAATTGTATATTAAAATTTTTAAGAATTTTGAAATAATTGATAAAAGAAATAATATCTCAATTTTTAATATATAATTGTTTTAAAAAGAAAATGTGTTGCAAGTTTTTGCTTGCTGTCTGGTTGTCAAGATGGATTGTAATAGTAATGTTTGATGATATAATTAAAAGATGTGATAAAACTGCTTCAAGTTCAGTGTGATTAGTATTAGCATATGATTTTGTACTTACATTAAACTTTATATTAGTGCTTGTTTCGCAAATCTAGCCTATGTCTAATTTAATATTTGATGTTTGGCAGTCTTTAATAGAACCATCAATATAAAAGATTAGGTTGTCTAAGTTAGAGTTTCTGATTAAAGAGTAGAGTTTAATTAATTAATTTTTATATAAAGTTGATTTAACAATTTGTTGAATAAGTTATATTTCAGGAGAAGTTAAGTTTACTAAAGGATAAGAAAGAGGTAAGAGTTGAGAAAAAGTGTGATTGTTAATATGGATAAATGAGAGAATTTCATTAAAGTCAATTTGTAGTAAGTTTTTAGTGAGTTTAAGTTGATTGTAAGGAATACTAATAGATTGAAAGTTTAAGATTATTGGAAGCAAAGTGGAAGTAATTATAGTAAATTCAGATAAGTGATAATGAAGTTGGTAGAAATGGTTTGTTGGGAATAAATTTGTTGTGAAAAAAAGATTTGTTGATTGATATTGTAAAAGATTTTGTAAGGAAAGAGATGAGTTGAGAAAAAAAAAAGAATGTCTATTGAGTTAATGAAGAAGTTTTTAGAAAGAAGATTTAAATAAGGCCAGAATGTAGTGATATTATAATTTTGATTAGAAAAGAAGATTTGTATGAACCATATTGGTTGATGACCTTGTGTAGGTTTGTTTGTTCATAAATATATATTATTTCATGAAAGAAAGCATGAATTGTCTACTGTTGTAATTTGTTCAAGAGATAAGATTCTGTTATTTCTTAGGTTTTGAATAGTTAAATTGGATAATTTTGGAAAAAATATATCATATATTGTTTTGTAGTTTGTAAAGATTTCTAATGATGATAAAATGTTAGACAATGAGATATTGTGTTTTGCAAGTTGGCAAATATGAAAAATTAATGTGAAGTCTTGTGTTTTGTGATAGTAAGTATTAAGTATATCTATTGTAAGCTTTGGCTTCCAAATTTTAAGAAGCCAGGCCTTAGTTTACAGGTACTAATGATATTAAGTAAAGGTGTAGAGTTAAAAATTCATTCATTATCAGAGATATTTAATTTTTGTAAAATATTGTTGAGAGTTGGTAGGTTAAAGAATAGTGGATTAGTAAAAGTGATATTATTAGTATTTCTTGCTAGTGCTAGTATTTTTTTAGATTAGATAGTAAATATTCGAAAGAGTTTAGTTTGAGTATTTTGGTGAATTGAAGTTATTTGTAGTAAATATTCCAGAGAGAATTGAAAAATAAGATTAAAAAAAGCTAAGATTTGTGATGATGTAATTTTTTTGTTTTAATAAGGTTAAGGAAGTTTTTTATTTTGTTAAAGATAGTGTCAAGAGTTGGTTTTGAGGAGCCATTTTCATCATAAAATATGTCTAAATATTAGATAATGTTTTGAGGTTTTCTAGAAGAAATGGTTTGGTTATTAACAGTAAGAATAGTTAAGAAAGAGGTAGATGATTTGGGTTTAATATATAGAAGATCTGATTTGGAAGCATTTATTCAATATTAAGAAGTTTGTAAAGAGTAGATGTGTTATTGAGTATATTTTGCATTATAAATAGGTCTTCACAATGCCAAGTAGTATTATTCATATAGGTTAATAGAGAAATAGTAATTGTTTGAGTGGGAGTATTAGAAATAATATTAAGAGGTGATTGTGCAGATATTTTAAGGAATTGATTTTTATATTTTTGGTTAATAAAAAAAAAAAGTAGTCATAATAGATTTTCCAAAGTAAGAATAAATAGGTTTTTTCTTGCTCTATTTTAGATTTAACTTGAACTGGTTGTATTAGGCCATGACCAGTAATGATTCTAGCAAGTTGAAAGGTATGTAATTCTGTAATAAGGTTTATACTAGGAGTTGGAATGCCAATTCATTTGCAGGCATTTTGTAGTCTTGTAATGTCTATTTAATCAAAGGCTTTAGACTTATCTTGAAATAATATCTAAGCTTCTTGTTATTAGCTTTGTAATATTCAATTGCATTTTGTAAAATTTGAATTGAAGTATGGGTGGAGGAATTTTTGAAGGCTGCAAAGTTAAGATTAGAAAGGAGGTTATTAGAAGTAATAATCTTATCTAGTCTGAATATAAAAATTTTTGTGAAAGTTTTCTTAAATAGTTCGATAATAGATATAGGTTATACTTGAGTGAAAATGTAGTTCCAGTTTGATTTTTTTGGAATAAGAAAAATATTGGAAGATTTTCCATTCTGTAAAAACTTTTTGAAGTTGAAAACATTTGTTTAAAAAGTATCTAAAATGGTTTTGTGCTTTGGAGCATGTATATTTAATATGTTTATAACAAATTTCAAAAGGGCCAGCAACTTTTTGATTTGGGAGATTAAAGATAATCTCTTGCCATTCTTGTGTAATTTCTTGAGTAAGATTTTGGTAATGACTTTTGAGTTCAGGATGTAGTTTATACAGATCTGAATATTTACTAGTTAGTGAAATAGTTTCCAGAAGTTTAAATTCAAAATAAGTTGTAAAATGCATATAAATTGCATTAAGTATTTCATTATAATCAGTTATTTGTTAATAGTCTGTTAATGTATATATTGTTATATTTTTTAAGAATCTTTTTGTAAAAATTTTGAGAGTTTCAAAAAAGAATTTGTTTAAATTCTCAATTTTTTATTTAATTTCATTATAAGTAATTTGATTTTGATAATAATTAAGAGTGGTTTTGATAAGATAAAATTCATTTTGAAGATGAGAAAGAGTAGATAATAGGTTTTGAATTGTATTATTAGAGTATTTAGACAAGTAGTTTTGAAGTAATACATTAAAATTAGATGAATTGGTATAATTTTTTAAAAAAAGAATTTCTTTATAGTGATAATAGAGTTGAGAATATTTAAAAGAATTAGTTTCTTTAATGCCTTTAATAGTATTTACTTTTTTAAAAGGAATATGTTTAGAGGCAGCTTAATTAGTCCTTTGTGAATTTGGTTTCAGATCTTGTTAAATTGGTTTTGATTAGAGATTGTAGAAAATTAACAAGCAGTTGTTGAAGATTTTGTATTGTTTGAGTAATATAGTTTTCAAGAGAAGTATTAGGGCAGTTTTTTCAAAAGATGATTTTTCTTTTTCATTGTTTATAGAGTTTTGGTTTGTTAATTATAATGAAAATTTTAAGGTAATAAGATTATGATCAGATTCTAATGAGTGGTTTTGAAGTATATCAGTATATTCAATATTTGTAATTGATAAATTTGTTCAGATTTGATCAATTCTACTTTGTATATTAGATCATTGAAAGGTGTAATTAGTGTTATTAGAAAAGAATAGTCGATAAATATCTTTAAATTGAAAACTAGAGAGGAATTTGATAAGTTAATGTTCTGAAATAAATAATTTTTTTGGTAAAAATCTGTCTATATGAGAATTAGGAACTCCATTAAAGTTACTTATAATTATAATTTTATAAAAAGAGTTTTAAGTTAGTGATATTGCATATTCAAAGATTTTATTTCACAATTGTTTTTTTCTTAAGTTGGAATAAAAAGAATATTATTAAAAATATATTAATTATTAATTTTATTTTATTTTTTTTATTATAGTTAAACTAGTCTTTTGGAAACTAAAACTTTTTTATTCAGTATAGTAGAATACAGTAGCTCACAGTCTGATTACCTTAGAGAAGCTACTTTACATTAGAGAGTACATTGAGTCACATGTATACTTTTGGTATCTAAATTAAGTAATTCACTTATATATAGGTTCTATACTAGTTGTTATACCTGCAACCCAATTACAGGTGTTAGCTATTTAAACTCTTTGTGCTGCAATTCTTACTGTATTACTAGAATATCTTTATTATATTATCTTAGTCAAGAAGTTCTAGATGCATACCCATACTCTTAGGACTCCTGCCTTATTTTATGCAAGTTATCCTTAAGACATTATTACTAGAGCCTTTTGTATTCCAATTTATAGCTAAACCTAGTTTACAACTCTTGCAAAGTTCATATAACCCCAGTATTCTTCTTTTACAATCTCACTAATTCCTCATCTATTCTTACAAGTCCTTCTATACTACTGATCCAGTTAGCCCTGCATGATATAACTTCATGTTCAGATCAACCAGTGGCCAGATTGGTGGACCCCTTATCTAGAGGTTCTTGTCTGTACAAGTCACTGGCCTCAGATTTTCTTCTTCAGATCAAAATCTTTACAGATAGCACTATTGAAAGTTGTACTACCTCTCTACTCAGGATTTCCAAGCAGGCTTCTAATCTGAATATATACTTTTCAGATTTATTTGTATTTATTGCATACTTCCAAAGTTAGTCTTGGTATAACCAGAATTATAGGATCTACAAACTCCAGATCACAGATAAGTTTGCCAAAATAGGACTATTTTTTCAAAATTCTATCATTGATTAGAATTAAACATTGAACCTACTGCTTGAAGAATAACAATCCAACCACTATACTAAGATCACCATCTTCTAATTATTAATTTTATAAACTTATTATATAAGTATATTTTATATAAAAATTATTATGTTTTTTATATTTATAAATATTTATTTATAAATTGTTTTAATAAAATTTTTTTAAATTTTTAAAAAAAATTATCTTAAAAGGAAAATAAATAACTCTTTCTAATAATTACTTAAATCTAACTAGTAACAAAATAGTTTGAAGAATTATGTTTTTAAACAGATAATATTTTTGATTCTGTTTTAATATATAAAGCAGATTGTTACTAATGAACTATAAGTATATAAAAAAACTAAGATATAAATAACTCTTCTGATGGTTTGTGTTAAGGTTAAACCTTTTTGCAAACAGACTCCTCAATATGTTTGGTATCTAAACCAAAAAAACATTCTAAAAACAATAGAAAAAACTCTGATTAAAGGTTATTAAAAGCTTGAAATCAAAACAAATAGCTAAAAATCCTTTTTTTAGTTTGGTTCTTTACATATTATACTTATTAACTTTTTTTATTTATTTCAATTTTTTTATTCAAAAGTAAAGAATTTAGTTTTTTTTTACAAAAGATTAGCATTATTTATTATTTTCTTTTTCAAACAGTTATATGTTGTGATATGATGTAATAGAAATATAATAATTATGTATACAGCCTAATATATGATCTAATAAAGAAATAAAAAAAAATTTAAATTAGAGAATTATAACAAATTAGAGATAAATAGTAATTTCTAAAATTATATATATATAATTTTTACTTTTTTAGTACAGATTAAAGAGTAGTTAGATTCTTAGCACAGATTTAAAGTATTAGTAACCTTATTGGAATAGTTATAAATAAGATGTTTTTTCTGATACTTTTATTTTTTTTCTTTCTATAACTCTTTTTAGTTTAGTTTTTATTTTTTTTTTCTTTTATTTCTATATGAAAAAGTGTTATCAGATTGGTAATACTCTATTGTAAAGCAGTGATAAGAAATAACCTTTCAAGTAGTAACTTGTTACTGCTTAATATAGTAAGTTACTCCTAAGCACTCTTGGGAACAGCCAAGAGAATTGGAACTCGGAAATTAGATGTATAGTATTAGCAGTAATTTTAATATTTTTTTAATAAAAATACATTAGCATAACTACTTAAGTGAAAAAAAAATGTATCTTATATATAAAATAATATAAAGAATATTTTTATTAATAGACAAAATATAATTTGTATAATAAAAAAAGTTATAAATTAAAAGCTATATAATTTAAATATTTTTTATAAATTTGTAAATTAATAAGAAAAAATATTTAACTAAAATATAATAAATTCATTTTTAAATCTTAATATTATAGTATATATAATTCTAAAAATATAGTATAAAATAATAATTATTTTTTCTGTAGATCACATTAATACAGTTACCAATTTTAAGATTACAATGTTCTCTACTTCTGGTAAGCTATTTTTAAAAGAGAATAATGTAAGTAGACAGGTGAAAAAATTTATTTATATAAAGAACCAAGTTTATAACAGCCAGACTCAATGTACAAAGCAGACTATAGCACTTTTCACAACTGTAAGAACTAAGTATATAATAAGTAAATCTACAAAGAAACTTTTTACCTTCTTGAACCTTATTGTATTATCTCACTTCAAGAAAACATTAAAGACCTATTATATAATACACTACTTAATCCAAATTCATGCTATAATAAATAGTTAGCCCATCAAGGCCTATTTTTACTTTTATATTCACAAACTCTTTATTTCTTTCTCAAACATATACATTCTTATAATTACATATTACTTAATCTTTACAACTTTCTACTGGTAATATCAATTAAACTAGATTACAATAAGTGCTATATAACTTATTAAATAAACCAGAACCCTTAACTTACCACTTTATCTCACAATAATCTGGCTATAAATTCTATCTATCAATACTTATTGCTTCAAAATATTTTTTAATACTTAATAATATATACTATACCTAACCTGTTCTTAAAGATAATGCTTTAAACTATACTTATATACAATTAGTAAAAACTGTTTTATCTGGCCATAATGATACTATTATTGCTAATAAACACTTTGGCTTTATACAACTTCATGTTATAATAAATTTCCAGCTTAAAACTTTTTTCTACTATTTTCATATTCATAAACAATTATCTTTTTTTTATAGTTTTGATTATTTACTAAGCAATGTTTGTGGCTATATCCTAACTATTTTTATTAAAAATAATTACAATGAAGTTCATGTTTACCTTCTATCTAAATCTAAACTTCTATCTAATTATTTTATTCTACTACTTCAAGTTATTTGGTTTTATCCAAACATTTTACTAAAATTATATACAACAAAAGATAACTTTTTTAACTTAACAAATTAATATATTACAACATTAACATCAAGCTTGCTACCTTCTATATCTTCAATACCACTATAATAACCTTTATCTTCTTCTATTTCTTTATCATTATTCTCAACATCATCATTATATTTATCTCAAATTTTTATACCAATGCAAAATCTGTGAGACCTTTATTTAAACATTGCAACATATAATGTTCAAGAATTTAATATAATAACTAAAAAAGAAATATGCCAAAACTACTATCTTTATAATAATATTAATATTACCTATATTACTGAAACAAAAATTGCAAATACTACTAATTTTTATTTTTGCAACAATAATTTGTTTATCTATTTTTGAGCAAACTTTGAAAATTCTGCAAAAGGTGCTGCTATTATAATTCATAAGTACCTTCAACTGCATATATATAACTGCCAAATACATGCTAGAGAAATAATAGTATTAAACCTTTTTTTAAAAAGTAAAATTAAACTCTGTATTATAACAGTTAATTTTTCTTCTAGTAATATACATAAATGTAAGAAAATACAAGAAACAGTTATTTTATGAATTCAACAAGCCTATCAACTTAATCTTCACCTAATTATTCTTGGTAACTTTAATACACATAACAATATTTGTAACTCATTATCTAAATTCTGACTAACTAACTACTTACATCAAACCAACATATATGATCTTGGGATACATGTTGATAACAAACATTATACATAGCCAACAATACTAGTCAAAGCCATATTAACTATATATAGACTGATTTATTTAATTTACAATTTTTTCTTTCATACAGTTTTGATGATAGTAGCAACTCTACATTAAGTGACCACTCTATTCTTCTCTTTTCATAATCTTTTACTAATTCATTTAGCAAACTTTCATGCTATTATATCAGCATTAGTCATAGAATTTTCAATTACAAAGCCATGTCATTAGAAAAATGAACAGAATTTTCTAACTTGCTTTTTCAAAAACTTAACTTATATAATACTTTACTTAATTACAATATCAATAAAAGCATAGAACTACTTGGCATAAAATTGAATACTTAATTATTTATTTTGCTATATACTTAATACTTAACAAAAAATCTTACAAACACAGCTACAATTACAAGTTCTTATCTTATCGCATCTTATTTTACCTATCATTTAAAGAACTTGGACACTTAATCAAAATTGTTAAAGATCTAAATAACAATTTAAATATTAATCTAATTAATTCTAGAATTCAAAATATAAATATAAAATCTAATTGTAGTCTTCAAACCTTGCTTTCTAACTAAAAGACTTAAACAATAAATTTAGCATGCACAAGATATTTGAAAACAGCTTTATTATATACATCATTTTAAAAACTCTCTACTACTCTGACAACAAATTTAACAAGCTATTGAAAAAAAATGAAACCTTTTCTACGCATTCTAAGCAACCTATAAACAGCATTTTTAATCATTACAAATCTCTTATTTACTTTTCAAACATTAAACTCTTTAACCAACTAATTACAAAACCACATCTTATTAAACAATATATATAATCTCATTTTCTTAACTGAACAGCATATTAACCAATTGACCAAAACCTATTTAATAATTTTTGGTCTACACAATATTAATTACAAGCATATATTGACACCCAATAGTATAGCTCTTTTTTACTTTCATTATAAAAAAAGAAGTGTTTCAAACTATAGTAAAACTTTCAAATAAGAAAGCTTGTAACCTTACAGATATCAGTTATAATATGCTTAAACATGTTGATGCTGCTTGCATTAAAGCCATAACTGCTTTATTTAATTGCTGCCTTAACTCAAGCCAAACTTCTAAACAATAGAAACATTGCAGAATTTACTTTATTTCAAAATAAAACATATTCAATAAAAATTTTAATTTTAATTACTCTATACACCTTATTGAATATATCTGCAAAGTTTATACAAAGATTATTATAAACAGAATCAGTAAAATATTTTCATAACATCCAATTTTCTTACTATATAATTATGTTGCTTTGCCTAACAATAGTACCTTAATACCTATATATATACTTAATAATCTTACTGAAAATGCACTATGCAATTAAAAACCAATTTGGCTTCTGTTTTAGAATATAAGCAAAGCTTATAATTTAGTTAATCTTGACCTTCTTAAATATTTTTTGCAGTGTCTTGCTCTTTCTTTTACTATTACCAATACTATCATTAATCTACTTACTAACTAACAAAATCAAGTTATTACAAATCTTGGCCTTATCTTTTTGTATTCAGTCCTTAATAGTATTAACCAAAAAAAAACTATTTCTTTACTTTTATGAAGAATATACTATAATCCACTTATCTTATACATTTATAATAACTTTAATAAATACAACACTAAAGTTTTTTGATCAACCAATCTTAAAAATCAAATATTTAACAAACTTGAATCCTACTGCTCTGTTCTTACCTATATGGTTAAGACTTTATAAATTGCATCTTCATAACAAAAACTTTTATAAATCCTGTTAATAGCAAAATCTTTTTATAATATAGCTAATATCCAAATTAATTCTACTAAATCAATACTTACAACTAATAATCTTCTAACTAATTACAATTTTATTACTTATAACTATTATTTACTTAATTTTTATCCTTTAAATAAGTTTTTAGAATGCTGATTTATACTCAACAACAAACAAACAAAACAAATTAAGCTTATTATAGCTGAATTATCACATCTTGTTAAATTGCAAGTACTAAAAAAATTATTGACACACATATACAATATATTATTAATACAATTATTATTTCTATAATTGAATACTGCATTTAGACCTCTAGGGTCAATAACATAGTGGGTATGCTCCGAGGTCACAAATTGCAAGGTTGCCAGTTCAAATCCTAGTGATAGCAATTGTAGAGATGCATTTTCAAAAATAGGGAACTGCAACACCATGGTACCAGGAATGAAAGACAGACTTATTTCTGAAAATAGAAAGTGACCTTCAATTGAGAAGCCACATGGTGATGAACATGAGTTAGAACCTGATTTGAAATAACCAAAGTCATAAGATGTAATGTGAGGCCAAAAAGTCTGACAATGAAAGATACTACATGAACTCATGGTGACAGCCAGTTCTGAGCAGAGCCTGGTGAAACCTTCTGATACCAGCAGGGAACAGTATGACAAATTGCTCTTGGAAAGTTTAAAAGTACAAACTGGGGGAGGCCGAGGTTCAGTGACCCAGGACATTTAAGAACATTAGTTTGAGAATATGAGAAGTATGAACAACCTTGGCAAGATCATTAAAGAGTAAAAATAAAAAAAATACTGCATTTATAACATTGTTCTTAGTCAGAAAATATGTAACAAAATTCTCACTAACTATATTGAACTTATCAAAAGCAAAGCTAAACTTAGTTGTACAATTCCTACTAGTATGCTACTTCACTCTTAATTATATAATATTCAGAATATATAGAATATTTAACTTTAATACTATATTACAAATTATACTAAAAAACTCAACTTTCTTGATCTTCTTAATATTAGTATTTGAATTTGGCTTCAACAACATCAAAATAATCTTTGGTTACCTATTAGTATCTTAATTCATGAGAATTCTATTATTAATAGATCAAACAAACATATTACCAATTTTAAAATAATTCAATATTTTAAACATTTTGGTATTACATTTACTTCCAACTCAACTTACAACATTCTATACATTATGCAACATTTTATAACTATACAACAAGATTTTATCTTATTATAATCTTTGCTTTTTTCATATCCAAAATATTTAACTTTCAAAAACAACTTAAGCATCAAGTATTCTATACTTTGATTAACTTACTACATTTGACAATTTATGCTTATTGGACTAGAAACACATTTTTCCTTATATATACAAGATCCCAAAAGGCAAACAGCCACTTTGGTTTACTTACTTAGAAGACCAAGTTACAAGCCACTTTTACAATTGCACATTTTACCAACACCTACACCTATCTAACACAAACTACTACAGTTATATAATTAAACACTTCTTATCTTGCAAAAAACTATAACTTATTACAGTACTTAATGATCAAATTATTGCTAGCAAAATCAAAAGACAACCTTCTGCATTTGAATCTATTCTTATTACCCACTAGCAATGTAATATTAAATTACAATTTATTCAACTTTATTTTCTTCCACTTATTCAATTCTATATATGTTCTGGCTGTTCTCTTAACTCTTAAACAATTGTTAACAAATGTACAATTGTTATTTTTACTAATCTCTCAACTTGATTTTTGGGTTGAATTAATACTTATAACAAAACTCTCAATTTTAATGCTAATCATCTTGATCTTATATACTTTATTGCAATTCAATATCCTATTCAAATTTCAGACCTTCCAAATATTACTATCACTACTTAACCAATTTCTATAATTTTTGAATCTAGTTTACTTATATATAATTTTCAACAAATAGCTAACTATAATGCTAATCTATCAGAACTTTACTTTTATACAAATGGCTCTGTTATTAATTTAGATATCTCACAATACTCTATAGGTATTAAATAGGTCCAAATTTCTGATAACTCTATATTACATATATTTTAAGCTCAAACAAAACTATAGTTTTGTTTATTTAAAGCTAAACTTACTGCTATTCTATTTGCTCTCATTACTGCCTCTAGAAATAGTATTATAAACATATATACAGATTCTTAATCTGTAATTTTTAAATATCAAAATATTTTAAACTCTTTTATAACTTTATCCTATACATATACATTATACTTTTCATTATGAAACTTACTAATCAACTTTGGCAACTTATACAAAATTTAAATTATTTTTCACAAAGTAACTGTACATCAAGACAACATGTATAACTACCTTGCTGACCAACTAGCATAAAACTATTATAATCTAATATATTTAACTTTTATGCTTTACAATATTTATAAACCATCTTATATTCTAAATCTTGAAAATTTCTCTTTAGAATTACCTATTCATCACAGCATTTATACAATCTGTCATGTACATATTTATTATTATAAACTACACAAAACCAGTTTCAAAAATGGAACAAAATCTTTAACTAAATTAATTGGCAAGCCATTTGGCTATATATTAACAATAATTAAAAAATTTCAAACTTTTTACATAGCTTTTAATCTTTAGTTTTAAATATTTTAGAATTAAAATTCTACTTAATGACCTTTTTGATATACAATCTTATTAACAGTTTATTACAATATATTTTAAATACAAATACACTTGATATTACTTTCAAAACTATAACTAAACTATATTGCCAAATTAGACAACTATATTGTATAACTATACACAATATAGTAAACCTACTATTAGTCTTTTCAATCTTATTAAGCCTAGTGCCAAATGAAATTATCTTTATTATCTTAAATTTATTATCTAAAAAAATAGCTATAACACTTGTTATTAAGTTTTTTTTTTTTTTTTTTTGGTATTAAGATGACCTCTTTGGTCTTTTGACTTTTATTAATCACTTATCGGTATTGTGGT